>JAOTQR010069929.1:0-13365 GCA_025774065.1 Solanum ossicruentum | reverse complement strand
TTAGATATAAGTTGGTTCTCCCGAGCCTTATCGGCAACGGGTGCCAGTCTGCCCTAACCAGACTTTGGGGCGTGACATTCCTACATGGTGAATTCATGTAGGAATAGAGTATGCATTAGTACGTTTAAATATACTAAGTATGTAGGATGAAATACAACAAGTGATAGCAACATAATCGAAATGCATAAGCATAGGCAATGATTGCATAGAGTAATATGGGATGCATGAAAGATGCTCATAGTAAACCATGCTTATATGGATCATAAAGTAAGTGTATGGAGTGACCATTCTTTGTGCAATCCAAGGCCTACCAGTCCCTTAGATAGGCGTATGAGGTACAAAACCCTTGATGAGGTTGATGGGGTACAACCCTACCAAAAAGGTTGATAGGTATGAACCCCCAACAAAGTTGATGGGTGTAAACCCCCAACAAGCTTACCCAGGCCTACCACCACGCGAGCTAAGCGATCGAGGCACCAACCCCACAACAAGGTTACCCGAGCCTACAACCACCCGAGGTAGGCTTGATCACCCCCAACACTATAGAGATAATATCACATATTTATACACTCCTTTCATCATCATATACATACATTCCTTTTCATCATCATATACTCATTTAACTCATAAGACATGCATAAGACTTTCTATTCCTCAAAAAACCATATTCGTACATTTTATCAAACACTTAGAGGGAGTGTAGTACTAGTGTAAAACCATCCAATTCAAGAGTGTTATTATGCTAGAAAATTCGGTGTAAAACCATCAATAGATACTTGGTAACACCCTCAAGCAATATAAATCAAACCATTTCATCAAATTTCACATTAGACCTTAGGTCCATAGTCCAAAACCTAGTAAACCAGTCACAATTTCATAAACCTCAACATACAATTAATTTGATAATAACTAAGAACCATGAGTAAACCCACTTTAAATCATGCAATTTAGAGTAAAAAAGAGCTTGGGTATCATGGGTGAAAGGATCCCATGAAAGAAACCCACATACCTTAACTTTGGAGATGAACTAGATGAAGATTGGAAAGGGAGACTTCAAGCTTAAAAGGAAATCCTTAGATCCAGAGAGGGTTTCGAGACTTGAATTTAGGAGATGAAATATTGGCTAAGTGTATGAATGAGTATTGGTAAATGTTTAGAATGATATGAGGGTGAAAAATGACTAAGTATAGGCATTTTCAAGCTTGGGAACACTTAGGCCTAAGACATTAAAGACTTGGATGAAGTCAAAACTATGTAAAAAACACAATGAGTCACGCCATTAGCGCATTGTGCCAGGGCCGCAGAAACCTCAATGGAATTTGCATTTTTAGAAAATTGAAATTGCTAACTGGTTGCTCTTAAATCAAGATTAGAACTATTTTCCACTCAATCTGACCCCCTAAACAAAAATATAAAGTCAGATTTTTGATATCATGCATGGATTATGAGATATATGGAAATTACGATTCTAGGCACTTCCGAGACACATTTTCGGGCAGTTTTTTGGGTCGTTACAATATCTTTCCCTTGGGAACATTCGTCCCTGAATGTTAAAGAGACGTATATGAGAGATTTAAACATGACAAATTTAGCCCACATAAGGATGCAACAATACACTTAAACATCATTTTAAAAATCTCAACGCAAGACTAAAATCATCATGAACTTGTCGAGTTAAACAAGAATGTATACATATGTTATGGGTTGAACTTCAACTTGAAATCACATAGCGGACTTTAGGCTTGAGTAGAGTGGAAAAGATAACGATATCACTTTCGCATGTCTGCTTCGGCCTCCCATGTAGCACTTTTGACTTGTTGATTCCTCCAAGGACCTTAATGGAAGTCACATCCTTGTTCCTCAATCTCTTCACAACATCAAGAGGCATAATAGCATTGGGATGACCCACACACTTCCTTAACATAGACACATGAAAGACCGGATTAACCAACTTCATTTCTCTAGGCAATTCCAACACGTAAGCGACCTTACTGATCCTCCTCATTACCCTATAAGGGCCCACATATCTAGGGATCAACTAGCCCTTTTTACCAAAATGGACCACACCCTTCATGGGTGGAACCTTCAAATAAACCAAATCATCAACTTTGAATTTGAGCTCCCTTCTTCTCATATTGGCATAGGACTTTTGATGGCTTTGGGACATCTTCAATGTTTCCCTAATCATCCTAACCTTCTTATCCTAGATGACGCTCCTTGTCGCCATTAATCGTTCTGTCATATCTAAGAGTTTAGGTCCTAGGTGATGCTCCTCGAGGTCCAAGTCCCGGTTGCTGTGACTAAGATGACAGGCGACGATGCGGATCTTAAGGACAGATCGCTAGTTGAGATTTGGGTCAAGGACCTAATTAATGTATTATACTTTGGGTTGAGCATCCCGCTGAGTTCATTTTAGGGGAAAGGCCCCACTATTGACATTTTGAGATGAGACATACTTGTTATATGAGGTGGATTCTTTCTTCTGCGGGGGGTACATGCCATCGTATGATTAGATCAGGTACCACATGTCGGCATAGGGTCGAGGACCCATTTGACTTGTGATTGTTGGGGCGAGGCTCGTGATTGATTACCTGTGGATCCATATACCTATTCACACCCTGGTTGTGCGTAGTTATAACATTTGGGCTTATGAGGGCTTAGGGGGGGTCCAGGCTTAGACTCTAGGGTCTTACACCCACGTACAATTGACCTGTGATCATGTGATATTGAGAGTGAAGTTCTATTGTGATGCGGTTGATCAATATTATGCACGGGTATACCTTTTGGACATATAGGGGCCCAATTAGCACACAAGTATAGATACTAGGTCCTTGCACATTCATACAACACTATGCCTCGGTTTGGGTCTATTTTGGTATTAGCCTACGCAGTCTTAGTCTATTGGTATAATGTTCAGTACTTAGGTTGGTTCAGCTTATCATTATTCTTCAATTCTATTAGCTCAGTTATAGTTTGAAAGTTTCTAGACATGCTTATGCCTTGATCTGAGTTTAATTTGCTACACTACTGTAGTACTCTATATATTTGGGCTTTTTTATGTTCACTATTTCACTCGGTCGGCTGATGATGCCTATTGGGTGCCTTTTATGGTGCCTACCCCTACTTCTGCATCTTCCCATAGTGCAAGTCCAGGTACGGGCTGTGATAGCTGAGTTATGGAACTTCGAGACTGTCTCAGGAGACTTTTGGTGAGCACCAGCAACTTTGGATTCTTTGCAGTCTCCTTCCTGTTGATGGTCATCTTTTGTATCCAGACATTGGCCTTGTACAGTAGTGTTAAGTATTTTTTAGGAACTCTGTTTTTGTGTATTTTTATGGTCATTTATATATATATATATATATATATATATCTATATATATATATATATATATATATATATATATATATTATATGCCCTTGCATCTATTGTAGCATGTAGTGTTGGCTTCCAAGTTCTGGGTAGATTTCGATTATTCATATTATCATATTGGTTATAATCATGACTAGAGAGCTAGGACAAGTACCCTGTGGGTTGTCTAATTGGCTTTCCTATAGGTCGGATCTAACAGGTGCCATCATGATTAGGACTGGGTCATGACAAGGTAGTATCAGAGCTTAAGGTTCACTAGACTCAATTGTACAGAGCTACCATCTAATGGAGTCTTGTGGATGGGTACGGAGATGTTTGTGGCTTATTTCTAGGAGACTGCAGGATGTTTAGGAACTTTGCTACGTTGTTGCGTCTTGTTGTATGTCTTTTCAATGGTCCTTTATTTTCTGAGAATTCGGCTTTGTTCATTCCTTCACGTGAATGTTGCGTAGAGGTCAGACTCTGGGAAGGTGAAGTGTTGCATCGTAAGTCCTAGATAGGGAATAGTGCCAAAGCCTATTGAGAAGGGGTGGGATGCCCTTGGAGCCTACAAGCAGTGAAATTTTGGGAGCCACAGAGACAGGATTTGTGATCTGTTACTTGGTTGATGGTGGCTAATGCATCGTACTATATGAGATATTGTTGGGGCTGGAACTTTGTGATATGTGTATCTATAAGTAAACTGTTGGTTAAGTGTTATGTGGGATGTGAGCACTTTTATTAGAGATTTTTAAAGGTAAGATAAGTTACGTCTAATGTAATAACAAGCATTGGTGCTTTTTGAATATATGTATTCGATTATTTTACTGCTGGTTTAGCCCTTTGGGTTCCTGTTGTTAAGATAGTAGAAGGTCTCTTTTATTAGTGGGTGACTTAATATGGTGATCTTGTAAGATTTTGATACATGGGTTGAGCGATATGGCAGATTGCCATGATTTTGATATTTCCCTAGGGGTGGATTGACTTGTTTCTATATGTGGTAGTTAATGTCGTACTCCAGTTAGCTGGTTTGAGCCTACAAAGCCAGGCCCGTATAGTGTAAACTTATTACAGGATGCCTTAGCCAGGGTCTAAGGTATTCACGATAGACCGAGGACAGCTCTGAGTCAGCACTCAGGGTCATGCTGACCATGAACACCACTCAATACAACTTGAGATCGGAAAATAGAATGGTTATAAGGTAGGTTGGATAGGTTGCATCTGAGTTAGCCTTACCTCTAGCTTGTTCTTCTATACATCCTGCTTCCTGCATGTCGATCTTGCGCCAATGTATTCCAAATGAGTTGCATGTACTCCAACATGATTTCGTGGGGTTAAATGATTGTCTAACATTGTTAAAGGAAGTTATGGTGGTGGAAAATTTTTAATGTTGTAACGAAATCTTTTGTGACCATTCTGAGTGATTGATTGTGTCTGACAGGCTGACTATTGTAATCTATAGCAGGAATTTGGTGACCTATAAGCATCGGTGACTGTTGTTACAGTTTCTGCTAAGGGTTGATTGTTAAATGCTATAAAATGAGGACTGAATGGTAATAACTACCAAGGATCATGTTTGAGAAGTGATATACTGATCTCCGGGTATGAAGGGTGGGTGAACTGCAGGGTATTTGATGCATTGGTGAATGTTTGGTGGCGATGCCGGGTGGATTGGACAACAAGGAAATAGGTTGTGGCCCTATGTGCAAATGTGAGCATGTTAGCCATATTCCGCCATTTATTTGGTTAGCCTGTGGGCCATTTGTGGTTAATTGTGGGATATAGAATATATTTACAACCAATATACTCATGGTGTGGGCTAGAGCCTACAGGTACAGCTGTATTCGTACTTTCACGAATGAAAGTCTTATTAGTGAGGGATATTGTAATGACCCTCCCAATCAATTCTACAGTTTAGTAGGCATTTTGTGGATTTGAGCAAGCGTATAGTGACCTCAGGCTATTGGTGATTTGTTGGGACTATTGGGATGGTTATTGGTTAGGATATTTAGCAGTTAGGTGGATTTTGAGTTAATTGGGATGTTATACCTGTAAAATGAAGTTTTCAGAATAAAGTCCAAGTAAATAGCCTCAGAATGGAATTTTAATGATTCCATTAGCTCTGGAACGGTCAAATCAAGCTAGGGGCATGTCCCGTACAATTATATCATGGATTGCAAATTTGGTTGTCAAAACTGGTTAATAGTTAACCATTCAACACCCTCAGGAGTAGTGCCTTGAATGAGAATTTTCCAAAATGTTGATTTCGGTCTAGGACAACCCCATTTTTGATACTAGGGACGTCCAGATGCGATTTGACCCACGGGGGCTTTCCATTAAATGTTGTGTATAAAGAAGTGGGACCCTCAATTTATCATAGGAAGCTCCATTGGAAATTTTGACTACACTATTGGATATAGAACGTTGAAATCCATATGATTACATAGTTCGTTCGTGAAAATCAAAGTCCAAACAAGATCAAAATGACAAAAATGAGATGGGATGGTGGCTAAAAAGAGAGGAGTGATGTGTCACTCAGAGGTACTACCATATGCAAGCATCTTGCTGTACCATGTGGTGTTGACATGGCAGATCAGTAACTATAGATATGTGTCTTTCTTTCAAGGAAGTCATACACAATTATATACTAACTTTACATGTCATTTTCGAGCTCATTTTTCATTCGATTTGAGTGATTCAAAAGTCTACATGATTCGAACTTTTGCAAGGAACGTCGTGGTGAAGTTGTATTCAGGATTTGATTTGTATTTTGAGGTGAATCACTGATTTATCTTATTACTTTCTCGAAATAGGTGAAAATTGTACATGTTGATTTCATAACTGATTCTTGACGGAATTACATGAAGTTTGAGCCTAAATTGTTCTAGAGTTTGAGAGGAATGTTGTAGTATGTTGTGCGTTCGCTGGTTTTGTTCTATGTTTAAGAATTTTGACCAAGAATGTTTTGAAAAGAATTTTTTTTGATAAATTTTTAACTTCATTTCTGGGCCTTTTCTCGATCTTTTGGGGTCCTTTTTGGGTCAAATTTTTTATTATAGACTCAGGGTAATGTGGGGACCTTTTTCAGGAATTTGTTTGGGATTTTGTGTATGGTCTCTATTTTCCCTGTTTTAGGCCCAATTGATGTATGTTCACCTATTCTTCATGGTTTTACAACCAAATCAACTGTGTTGACCATGTAGATTTAATTTTAATAGCTGAGCAGCATTCGAAAACAATTCAGAAGGGAAAAGTTTGGATGGATTGACTTAGAGCAAGAGACATCGGATGACAAATAGGCTAGGTTTTCTCTAAACCTTAGACTGAGTTGAAATACTTGCATATTTGAGTTGGAATGTTTTAGAAACGTACTGTGAATAGGCTGAGCTGAGGTATTTATGTTATATATAGATGGTTGTGAATCCACATGTGTTATGTATGATGATATAGGACTGCAATCGTTGTATTGAGGATTGTGTTAGTTGTAGCTGATATACAAGCTGAATTCTTATATTGTGTGGCTACGAGAAGGACCTGAAAGGGGATGGATGGGCTGTGAACATATGATAGGTATGTACACTAAGCTTGAGTATTGCTTGTATATGTGTATGGTCTAAGGCTACCAAAATATTGAGGCTGACATGTGATTACATGCTACCCTGTGCACTAAATCTAGTATATGTATCTGGTTTATATATATATGCATGATGTAGCTACGGTTATCTACATCTTTTCTAAGTACTTGCGGTAGAATTTCCTGATTAAACATGATTTTGTGTTGCCTTGTGGTTTACATAATCCTATATACTGATGTTATATGTTATGTATTTTTGACACTGTTTAGTGATTTGGAAGATACACCATGTTTGGGGGACGACCATAGTTATACCCCTAAAGGAACCTTATGACATATAATACGAGATGCATTCACATTGAGCCGCTAGTGGGTTAGAGATGGGAGTGTGACCCTATTAGCAAGGTGTAGGTTATATCATAAGGGCTTTATAGGCTATCTGTGATGAGACACTAGTTGCATGGGCTAGTCTCGGGATTGGCATCATGTTTAAGAAGGGCACATTGGGCCGGCACATGGTTGCCTTAGATGGTATCTTTGTAGCAGCTGGGCTGCAATATGATTTAGGGTATGTGGCATCCTTCTTATTGTCTAGACTCTTGGGCCTTAGCTTAGGTTACACCGATGCTGTGTTATGAGTTGCTTAACACAAACAAAGGGCCTGCTATGAGCTAGTCCCTGGACGACCATGTGGCTGACTTGACTTGTACCTGTATGAATGTGTACAACCGTTGCTATAGATATGCTAACTAAGAGACTGTGTATTGATTATATGCGATACTGTGGCCTGATTTTGGTGTATTTATGACTCTGCGTGAAAAGACCCCAAAAAGTGCCTAAAAATGTGCCTTTTAAGTGCCCAGAATCATAATTTTCATATATCTAAAAATCTGTGCGAGATATCAAAAATCAGACTTCATATTCTTGATCAAGGGGAAAAATTGAGTGGGAAATGGGTCTAAGCCTGATTCTAGAGTAAACAAATCACAATTTCAATTTGCCAAAATTGAATTCCAGTGAGGTTTCCGCACGCTACAGTATATTTCTTTTTGTGCAGTTTTCTTGTTTGGTCAAAGACTTTTGGGTCTTCTTCCTAAGCCTTCCCATGCGTGAAAATACCTATACTTAGCCATATTTCACCTTCATATCATCCAAGACATTTCCCAATATTCTCTCAAACCCTTAGACTAATATTTCTTCAAAATTCAAGTGTCCAAATCTGTTTTGGATCTTAAGGAATTCATCCAAGCTTCAAGTCTCCATTCAAATCTTCTTCAAGGAATTCTCCAAAGCTGAAGTATGTGGGTTTCATTCATGGGTTCCTTTCAGCCATGAAACCCAACTTCTTTTTTTACCTAAATTGCATGATTTCAAGTTGATTTACTTATGGGTCTTACTTATTATGAATTAACTATGAATTATGTTGGGGTTTCATGAAATTGTGATTGTTTTAGCATGTTTTGAGCTACGAATCTAAGATCCATTATGGGGTTTGATGAAGGGTTTTGAGGTATATTTCTTACGGGTGTTACCAAGTATTGATGGATGATTTTACATTGAATTTTCTTGAATGATTTCATCACTAAATTGCATAGTTTTACAGTAGCACTATACACCCGCCAAGTGTTTGATAAAATGTCCGGTTATGACTTCTTGAGGAATTGAAGGTCCAATTCATGTCTTATAATTTGAATGACTTTACGATCATGAAAGAAATGTATGTATATGATATTCTCCTATATCATGTTAGGAATTGACCATGCTCCACTCGAGGGGTTGCAAGCCCGAGTAAACATGTCGAGGGATTTGTACCTTGATAACCAATTGAGGGGATTGTACCTTGATAACTGGGTTGAAGGGTTGGTACTTCAATCACCATGCGTGGTAGGGTGA
This sequence comes from Solanum ossicruentum, assembly GCA_025774065.1. NCBI lineage: Eukaryota > Viridiplantae > Streptophyta > Magnoliopsida > Solanales > Solanaceae > Solanum > Solanum ossicruentum. Next base: position 4,548 of record JAOTQR010069929.1, on the reverse strand, counting down.
GACAATCCACCAACCATTTGAGGGGTTTGTACCTTGATAACTAAGTTGAGGGGTTGGAACCTCAATCACCATAGGTGGTAGGGTGAGACACTCCAACAACCAATTGAGGGGTTGATACCTCATTAGACTATGAACTCTATAATGATGGTCTCTTGTTGCATATGTATTATGTTCTATTTAGGCATGACTTACTTTAAGCATCTTCCATGCATGCCATATTGTTATATACTACTCATTGCTTATGCTTATGCATTTCGATTATGTTGCTTATCTCTTGTTGCATTTCATCCTACACACTTAGTACGTTCAAATATACTAACGCATACTCTATGTCTACATGATGTCACCATGTAGGAACTAGAGCCCTACTTGAGTATCTTCCTCCACGTGGCTAGTACGATTTCTCTTAAATTAGTTGGTGAGTCCTCCATTCCCAAGAAAATGTTTATGATCTCATGATATGTACTAAGGCTATCTTTCTTTTATCTATGTATTGGCTATGACGGTGAGCCCGATTGCTTGTCTTGGCCCCCGCTCCTACCTATGTTTTAGAGGTATTATTAGACATGTTATTTATTGCGCCTTGACTGTCTTGTTTTGATATTTATGTTACAAAAGTTTCCCTTTAGCCCCTTTTCCCTTGTTTCTGATCTAATTATGTTGTTTAATTAATTTCGCGACCAATGTTATATAATGATATGTTAAAAGGCTTGTTTGGAGCCCCTTCGGGTTTCCCATTCAACGTGTCACATCTAGGCCCTAGGCTTGGGTTGTGACAAACTTAGTATCAGAGCACTATGTTCCTCGGCATCCAACATATCGCGTCGATTAGAGTCTTATTCATGGTCGTGTTATACACCACAATTGTAAGTAGGAGGCTATGATATGTTTAGGAAATGTTTCCCTTCTTCTTGGCCTATGTCATGCTATAGTAGTTAGGTAAGTTTTTCCTTTAATGAATGCTCTTTTTCTTATTTAGATCATGCCTAACACAATAGAAAGCAGAATTTGTACTCCCAAGGAACAACCGGCTCATGGTGAGCTCTAGAATACTCTTACTTTGCCAGCTCAAGCAAGTCAATCAAGGGGGCCAAGCCCCTTATTCTCCTATCCCGGTATCTAGGGTGAGGTACTTCATGTGGATAAACCCACCAGAATTCTATGGGTCTAAGGTAGATGAGGAACATCAAGAGTTCCTTGATGATGTCTACAAGGCATTGGCTATCATGAGTGTTAGATCAAAAGATAAAGCGGAGTTGGCAGCCTATCAACTCAAAAGTGTAGCACAAATACGGTTTAATCATTGAAAGGAGGAGAAGAGAATCAATAGTATGGTTCTTTAGGAGGAGTTCAAGGAGACTTTTCTTAATTGTTTCTTCCCTCTGAAGCTTAGGGAGGCCAAGATAGGGGCCTATGAGTGTGAGAGAGTATTCCCTCAAGTTCAACCAACTCTCAAACTATGCTCCCCACTTGGTTGCCGACCCAAGGTCTAGAATAAACAAGTTCGTGATGGTGTATCCGATTTGGTGAGTGAGGAATGTTGGTCCACTATGTTGATTAGTGACATGTATTTGTCCCATTTGTCGACCCTTGCCGAATAAATGGAGGAGGTAAAGTTAAGGAAGAAGAAAAGTAATGAGGCCAAGACGGCCCGTTTTGAGGGAACGTTCCAAGGTTGAAAGGGTGGTCGGTTACATCAAGGCCAAAGGTGCATTCATGCTTCTAATAGGGGGTTTTCCAATGACTTCCCAAGGACCCAAGGTGTGGTGGTGTTGTTCCTAATAATGTGTGTTCAAAATGTGGTAGGGGTCATGGTGCACATGTTTGAAAAAAACTAATGCATGTTATGGATGTGAGGAAGTGGGTTACATAAAGATTGATTGTCCTCGAACTGCAACAAGGGTAAGGAGGTTCATCCACAAGGTGCAAATGCGGTTCCCTTGGGGAGAGGTGGTCAACAAGGTGGTTCCCCAAGGCACAATCAATTCTATGCACTCCAAGAGAGGCAAGGGTTTGAGGTAGTTCCAGATGTTATCACCGGTATGTTAAAAGTCTTTGATTTTGATGTGTATGCATTGATTGATCCAGGTGCCACTCTTTATTTTATTACCCCTTTTGTTGCCAAAAAGTTCCGTGTTGAGCCCAAATTGGTGTGTGAGTCTTATGAGGTATCTACTCCTATTGGTGCATCTATTGTTGTTAGAAAGGTTTATAGAAATTGTCCCGTTTGTATTTTGCATAAGATATTTCCATGATCTTGTTGATTTGGAAATGGTGGATTTTGATGTCATACTTAAAATAGATTGGTTGCGTGCATACTATGCCTCTATTGATTGTAGAACTCGTAGGGTCAAATTCCAATTCCCAAATGAACCCGTCCTTGAGTGAAAGAGTCATGATGTAGTGGTCAAGGGTAGGTTCATCTCTTGCATGAAAGCCCGTAAGTTGATCTTTAAGGGGTGTCTCTATCACCTTATGAGGGTAAGGGATGTGGAGTCCAACGTCCTTCCTATAGAGTCAGTTCTAATTATAAATGAGTTCCTTGATGTATTTCCAAATTACATTCCTGATATTCCCAAAAGGGAAATAGATTTTTATATAGACCTCTTTCCTAATACTCAACCCATTTCTATTCCCCCTTACCATATGGCCCCGATGGAGTTAAGGGAGTTGAAGGAGCAATTGAGGGATTTATTTGAGAAGGGTTTCATTAGGCCTAGCCAATCACCTTGGGGTGCACAAGTGTTGTTCGTAAAGAAGAAGGATAGGTCCCTTAGAATATGTATAAACTACCGGGAACTCAATAGAGTCACCATAAAGAATAAGTATCCTCTTCTAAGGATTGATGATTTGTTTGGCCAATTGCAAGGGGCTATTTACTTCTCTAAGATTGATTTTTGGTCGGGGTACCATCAAGTGAAGATGAGGGAGTCTGCCATTCCCAAGACGGCCTTCCAGACTAGGTATGGACATTATGAATTTATTATGATGTCTTTTGGGTTGACCAATGCACCGGTCATTTTCATGGATATTATGAATAGGGTCTTCATACCATACCTTGATTTGTTTGTTGTAGTCTTCATTGTGTAACACCCCACATATTACAATACTAGTATAATGCAAATAAAACATGATATGGTTTGGTCAAATTAGTGCCCAATTTGTAAAAGTGATTGAATCTCGTGTTAATGGGCTATATGTGCGTCTAATGCTTAAGAGGGATGAGTGCATACTTATTTTGTGTCGAATTGAGGAGATGACCGCCTTAAATGAAGTGAGAGAATCGAGGTGCTTGTAGGACTTAAGAAGCTAGCAGGTGAATCACCTACTTTCTTAGCTTAAATTTGCTAGCTAAACGGAGACGAGGCCCTACATTGAATTTACCCAAGTCCGAATATGAATAAAGTCCGTGTTAAGGTTGTAACTTTGTCCCTTGTTTTAGCATCACACATGGATTATATTTTCAGCCCAAAAAGGGTATTAAAAAGGACCCAAAGACATCACAACCCACTTAACTATTTGGGCCCAAAACTAACTAAGAGAAAGTTGGAAAAATAGGCAGCCCAAGCCCATCAACTTGGAGACCCATTTAGGCCCAAGTGTAAGGGCCAAGCTGCTGCATAAGCAACTTATTAATATATGGTAAAATTTGTTCAAAAGTTCAAGAGTAATTCGGCCAAGAGGCTCTTTATAAAGGGCTTAAAACAGCTCCCACAAGTCATTGTTAACTTGACCAACAAAAAAACAATCAGATTGTCTGTAATTTTTCTTATGTCTCTTGACATTGTAAAGAAACTAAAAGGAACTTCTAGGGTTCTTGGAGAATCCCTACACCTTGAAGGTAGTGTTAAGTAAGCTTACACATGTTTTTAGTATGGTTTTCTTATGAAAAACAACAAGTATATGCTAGTATATTTGTGCTGGAAATTCGGGACAACATGTATTTAGAAAGTTGTTGCATACTTGCCTTTTGTTTTAGTGACTTCTCTATAGTTCGTGAGCTTTATTTTGAAGAGAAAATGATTTTCTTAACATGTTTTTAGTTATAGATGTTACCCTAAGGTTGCTGCCCTGATTTTGGTTTCAATTAACAAACGCGTTTTATTGTGCTATCTTAAATGTAATGTTGATTGGAACTTGTGGGTTGTTGGATGTAAGGTTATTGGCTCACGTCCTTCATGAAATATTGAGTATTGTTATAAGACTATTTTAGGTATGTTTGCATGTGTAAATGTAGTTGGAACAGTTTGGTTAGAGTTGGAATAGGTTTGGAATTCTCGATGTCGAATGTAGCGAAGGAAGGTAATGTTATGCTGTCCATTTTTAGGTTGTGTAGAATTGTTATGCATTGTGCTTTGTGGACTATTTTAAGGTTGTCCTGGCACTAAATTAGGTTTTATATGATGTGTAGATGAAAATACGTATTAGAATAATATGACTGGGGGTGGAAAGGTTGAAAGAACATGCTCGAGTTTATAAATACCTGCTTGCTGTCTGTGTGTTGTTTTGTTATGTGATTGGGCTGCCAAGGTGTATCTATTGGCTGCT
>JAOTQR010069898.1:0-13367 GCA_025774065.1 Solanum ossicruentum | reverse complement strand
CAAATATAGCATCATAATTATATAATAAATCTAACAACACTAAAATCAATTAATTCGGGTGAAAAGGGTAAAATGGTTCAATAATTTTGTCGCCCGAAAAATATCATCAGAATCTAGAATTTTTTAGATGAAAATGTTCCCCAGGTGATAAGGAATTCAATGGTGAAAACCAATAAAAAAATTGAGCTAATATGAGGAAGAAATCTCATGTTAAAGTTTTCAAAATACATTAAAAATGCAGCAGTAAATCTGCAATTTTTACCTCAAACGAAGCAACAAAGTCTTCTGAAGCTCCCACAGTGTTCTCCTCAGAAAAATATTCAATTTAACTTTTTGAATCGCTCAAATTCGATCAAAATTGAGAGAGAAATTATTGGTTGAAGTTTGGGAAAAGTTTGCAATCTTCTCTCCTCTTTCTTGGAGAAAATCCTCAATCTTCGCAGTTCTTTTAAAGTGAAATAACTGAGAAGGACATTGATTGAAAGAATTATCTTTGATTCTTGAATTATTGACTTAGACTCTTTAGAGTTCTTGATGAAGAATCGTAATTCTTGAAAAAGAAGAGTCAAGAAATCCTTTCTTGGGATTCTTGAATTTGTTTTCTTGAAACCCTAGGTTATGATTTAAAATTCTATTAGATCTTCAGTAATAGATAAAGGAATTCGGGTTGGGTATATTGAAATTCATGAAGAATAACATACCTTGAAGAGAAATCTTGGAAGCTAATCCTAACTTAATAATTTTCTTGATGATTCTTGAGTGTTTATGTTTAGGAGAGAAGAGAGAGAGTTTTGATCATGAAAACTGATCTTTTATATGTTTTGGGGACCATAAATAGACCCCCAAAGGTTTTAGAATAAATATATCCTCAAATTATAAAGAAAACACGTCATTAACTCATCCAGTGAGGGTCCGCAACGCGCTCCGGGCACGGACTTTCGGATAGCTCTGCACCTCTCCACTAAAATGGTCATAACTTTCTACTCCGAACTCTGATTAACCCAAAATTAGATGCATTGGAAAGCTAATTCAAATATATTCGATTTGACACATTATGGGTCATCCAACTCATTATACTTTAGTAGATATGATTATTTGAATTTGACCCTTCTATCGACTTATACGAAAATTCAGTTGTTAGAAATTCTTTGAACTTGGCTTGATGTAAAAGATCCCTTATGACTCTAAATCACATATATAGTTTAAATACTTAGGAATTGATCCTAGCATGTATATACAACTTACAAGTCATTGGTTTACCTAACTTTTATAAAATCATACATTAGAATTACGATCTCATATCAACTCCAATTTTTTTCCCATACTAAGAAATGGACATTAACATCTATGCTCAATTAAGAATCCTCAATTAAAATTCTATATCATATGAAGGATGACTCGGTCTTAGCTTAAAAATATTGGGGTGTTACACAAATAAACAAAAAATTTAATTGGATATTCTTTATACCATGGTATGTGTGTATGTGACTGACTTTCTTTTAATTATTAGGCAAATTCGATACAAATCAAGGACGTGTCATTTAAAAACATAGGGCCGCACTTCAAATTCACGAGCAACAGTTACTTTAAATTGCAGTACATCATTTCCTTTTAAAGAAATCATCCTAAATGATATCAACTTAGTCTACCATGACCCTCATGGACCTGCAATTGCAATGTGTGCTCATGCTAAAGAGAAAGTCACTGGCAAGGAGTTGCCTCTGAGTTGTTTAAAGGCATCTCTTGATTGATGAACATAGCCAACTTAGATGTGTATATATATACATACATATATATGATCAGGTGATATTTTCAATTTTAATTTGAAGCTTAGAAACTTTGGCTAAAGTTAATATTCTAAGGTGACCAGGTGAGATTTTCTGTTTTGATGTTTAGGAACTTTGACTAAAGTTGATATTCCAAGCATAAAAAATCAAATTTAAAAGTCTAACAACTCTCTTATAGCAAAAGAATCAAAACTCAACTATTGGACCATACAAGCATCTACTCTAACACCTAGATATAGAAGAATCTTCATCATTCGATTTAAAATTTGTAATGCAGAAGTAAATAGAAACATGATATATCACCTTAATAGATAAAAAAAATTAATCTCAGCCTTGATTATTGTCATGCCCCGAGCCTACGTACACCCTGAAAGCGTCGACACTCGAAAATCATTTATAATCTCAAGTTAACCACTTGACCTGGCTAACGTCCTCATTGGAAGACACTAACATCATAATGAATTAGAATGAGCACAATACTAATGAACTCATACATACAATAATAATATATAAAACTTGACTGAAGACTTTCAAAAATATATTTCAATGAAATAATATGAACATCTTTTTAATCTACAAAGCCTCTTAAAGATTGAGCCTGAACTAGGTAACAGGGTAGTCCCACGGCTACCTCAACTAAAATAAATACAAAAGGAATAAAGACTCTCAAACTCCTCTAAATGCAAAGAGACCTCACTGATTGCTGATGGAGACTGTGTTACTAACCCGAATCTATATCATAAGATGATGCAGGCCAAGTAGCGTTAGTGGATGGAATGCACAGTATGTAAATTAACCAAAAAGTGCTAAGGATAGGATACTCAACTTTAGAACTGAACTCTGAGATAATTGATAAAAGTATGTCATACAAGTAAAACATATTCTTTAAAATGTGTTTAAAAGTGCAATTCATAGTATTGAAAAAAATACTTGGTTTAATGCATTAGTGAGTACAACTTAATGTATGAAAAATATAATACTTAAAATGCTCAGGTCTGAAAAATAATTCAACTCAATTTAATATGCAACATAATAAAAGAAAACACTTTAATAAACAAAAATACATCTCATTGTATTAAATAATAAGCTTTACTTCTTGGGGAGTTTCTCTAACTGACAACCATCACTATGAGTCTCGTGATGATATCTTGCCCATGCTGCCAGAGTCATCCCATACTTCGCTAGGACTAGGGGAATGGATCCACCAAAACTGGGCTATCTCAGTAGAAAATGAGGAGATGTACTCTTGGTACAAGTTTATTCTACATTGACTACATAGTTTAGAGTTCGTGTTATTATTGCTCTTATCAATATTGGTGCTCAATACTACTCCCAAAAGTATTAATTGTATGCTCATACCTGAAAGAATATATTTTCTCAAAGTTTTACTTTTCTTCTCTTTGGGACTTAGCCCAACTTAGTATTCTCTTAATTTTTCTCAAAACTGTCTAAAATCATAGATTTTATGTTTTACTGTTCATAAAATACTTATACTAATACTTTTTGTTGAGTTTAAGGCAAGATTTAGAAATTCATAGTTTTTCATAGAAAATTTAGGGTTTAACTAATTTAGCAATTAGAAGTAGCATCTTAACTTGAGACCTCAATATAGTAGAAAAATAAGTAATGTAAATGTTTTCCTTCAAAATAACAAAATAAGAGCATTTTACTCATATTTAAGAAATCCTGTTCTTAACTAATAACTTGAAATAATTATTCAACAATAAGAGTGATGCTTTCTCTCTCGGTGCAAGTTAGCTAACCTGCACCCACCATGGCTAAGAAAGCTCGCATACTCACTCAGAAAGCAGTAATGGAAAAGGAAGCACTACTTATGAAATGAAATTCTCAGAGAAGCAAGAAACAAGGTACAACTGGAAGCAAAGTTGATGAATCGGGTTTGAAAGCAACGGTATCAGGTAAGAAGTTCAGAGAATCAACAAGTATGGAAGAACAGAGAACTAGGATTGTAGATCTAGACTTAGCAACATTAAAGAGAAAAGATGTAGTCGCAGAAAAGATGTCGATCGAGAATGCAACTACAGTTCAACGAAACAGTGCCTTATGTCACGAAAGCAGCAAAACAATAACAAAATCAAGCAATAGCCATTAGGAATAAGGTTGTCTATACTTCAAATGACAGGAGTCATGAGGAATTATGTAGTAGTAAGAAATCATGGGCAGAGGAAGTGGAATAGGAAAATGCTCCAAAAGAGAAGACAAAATCGATATGGGATGCATTTGATATAGCTAAGTTGTCCAATGCAGGATACGAATTGGAGTATGTAACTCTGTCAAAACAAGGTGGAAATCAAATTATGGAGATTGAGTTGGAGGATATCAGATTTGAAATCAGTTATTAGGGTAATACTATGGTAAGAAAAGAGTTAGGTGCACATCCTCCATTTCAAGTAATACAAGGCTATATACAGAGACTATGGGGGAACTTTAGGATAGATAAAGGTCTATGCTAAAGAACGGAGTGATAGTGGTGAGATTCAAAACAGAGTTAAGCAAGAAAGAGTTCATACAAGGTGGAATATACCATTTTGATAACAAACCATTCATTGTGAAAGAATGGACACCAGAATTAGAGTTCACTAAAAGGAACTACAAACTGTGCCTATTTGGATTAAGTTACCAAGATTAAATTTTAAGTACATGAAACGACCCCAAAAAGTGCCCAAAAATATGTCTCGAAAGTGCTCGAAATCGTAATTTTCATATATCTCAAAATCCGTGTGTCATATCAAAAATTCTACTTCATATTCTTGTTTAGGGGGTCAACTTGAATGGGACATGGGTCTAACCCCGATTTTAGAGCTAACAATTCACAATTTCAATTTTCAAAGTGATGCAAAAAGAGTGTGCTTGCTCACCCCTAACGCGACGCGGCTGGGGCGGCCAGTGCCTTATTTTGTGCCCAATAATTTTAATCCAGTCCAAGGCCTTTGGGTCTTGGGCCTAAGCCTTCCCACATGTGAAAATACCTATACTTAGCCTTATTTCGCCCTCATATCACTTAATATATTCCCAAATATTCTCTCAAATACTTAGATAATATTTCACCTCCTAATTTCAAGTCTCAAAAACTCATCCGTATCTTAAAATTCTCATTCAAGCTTTAAGTTTCCATCTCCAATCTTCTTCAAGGATTCTCCAAAAGCTAAGGTATGTGGGTTTCTTTCATTGGTTCCTTTCACCCATGATACTCAAGCTCTCTTTTACCTAAAATTGCATGATTTAAGGTTTATTTACTCATGAGTCTTATCTATTATGAATTTCACTACATATTATGTTGTGGTTTCATGAAATTATGGTTGTTTTAGCATGTTTTGAGCTATGAATCTAAGATCTATTATGAGACTGATAAAGGGCTTTGATGTATATGGCTTGAGGGTATTTCTAAGTATCTATTAATGATTTTACATTGAATTTTTGACAAGATTTCTCTCTTGAATTGCATGGTTTTTACACTAGCACTACACACCCGCCAAGTGTTTGATAAAATATTCGGATTATAATTTCTTGAGGAATTGAAAGTCCAATGCATGTCTTATGAGTTGAATGACTATATGATGATGAAAGAAATGTATGTATATGATATTATATCTGTAGTGTTGGGAATTGACCACACCTCACTAGGGGGTTTGCAGGACTGGGTAACCTTGTTGAGGGGTTTGTACCTCGATCGCCTCGCTCGGGAGGTGGTAGGCCCGTGCAACCATGTTGAGGGGTTTATAACTTGATAAGCACGTAGGGGGATTCGTACTCCATCAACAATGCTGGGGGGCTTGTACTTCATCAACCATGTTGGGGGTTTTGTACCTCATCAACCTATTGAGTAATTCGTACCTCAATCACTCTCCAAGGAGGCGGTAGGCCTTGGATATCATTAATAATGGTCACTCCTTACACATGGATTATATTCAATATAAGCATGGTTTACTTCAACCATCATTCATACATGCCATATTGCTATATTCTTATTCATTGCCTATGTTATGCATTTTTTTATAGTGCTCATCCTACATACTTAGTACATTCAAACATATACTCTATGCCTACATGATGTCACTATGTAGGAACTGGAGCCCCGCTTGAGCATCTCCCTCCACGTGGCTAGTGCGATTTCTCTCAAGCTTGTTGGTGAGTCCTTCATTTCGGGGACTATATATATAACCTCTGATGATGGTCACGCTCCTATGAGAAAGCGGTCGCTATCAGTAATTAATCTAACTGGGGTTAGGATCGAATCCACAGGGAATATAGGGCTTGACTATAAGATTTCACTACTAATTATTCCTAGTATCTGTAACTACAATCTCTAAATAGGGGGTGGTTGTGATTCAAAGAACAACTTAAAATGAACACTAATTAAAATTCGAGAAAATACTTAATTTTGGGAACAACTTGAGAATTTGTATTTCCCATGGTGCATTGACTCGATTACCCAAGGTAACATAACTATGATTAGCAAATCGCATGCAGGAAAGTAACTTAAGCCCTTTTGTGAAGGTGAAGGTCTAATTTCACCATGGCGCTTGGTCGGCTACCATGGTGTGCCAACTAACCGTTACCTATTGTTTCCCTTTGGTCAGGTTTGGTCAATTAGATGGGAATACATTAATCGAATACTATCATCTACTTTCCATTTCCTACTCGTCGCTACCTTGGTCGGGATCGTGATAGTAGGTAGGGTTTGGTGTTGGCCACTACCAAACAACATTAATCATGAAGGGAAATAGATAATACATGTAAAACCCCAATCATAAATATGCACAAAACCTAAGTCATCTCAAGTCAACTACTCATGGTTCCCGCAACCCCAAGTTGTGGGTGCTTATATGGCTAAGATAAAACACACAAAAATGTAAATAATAGACATAGTTGAGAGTTTCACCAATAACAATGGAGGAGATAGGCACCACAAGTTGCAAACTCAAAAGCTTGATTGATCAATAATGAGTACAAGGCAAGATTTGAAATTTCCAAAATTCGTTTTCCTAAAGAAATCACTAATCTACCCTAAAACCTAAGAAACGCTTCAAAAGTATATTGGAGTAATGTCTACTGCCTGAACTCTCTTTCAAAAACCTAACTTAAACTATTTATAGTATTTACAAAACAACCCTAGAAATCAAGCAGAAAAGACAACTGACATCTGATAAATTTTGCAGTTATGACTCATAGGTTGGCCTATGAGTCATTGTCGGGGTCTCGTATTAGGTTCTTGGCATCTTGGATTGTACTGGTACGACCCATAGGTATGAGTTGGTACTTGAGCTATGACTGGTATATTGGTCTCGTAGTCTTGGTCTTCAGTTTTTTGGTCCAATATTTTGCCTCTCTGATTTTTGCTGTGAGTCCACCTATACAAGTCCTAATGTGTCTTACGAATCATAGGTTGGGGCTCATAGGGGTGACCTTCACTTGGTAGATTTCTAATTTTTGGTCTCAGATTCCTACTACGACACCACCCTACGAAATGTAACATGAGTTACGACTAGTAGGAGGGCTCGTATAACCTATAATTCAGTAAAATCTGCAACTGTTCTTCAAAATCATGCCAACCTAACTTTTCTACAAGATTAACAAAAACACATCAAAACACTAAAAAGTCTCTTTAAGAACTCATAAAATTCTTTGTTTTAGGCATGAAATGTGTTGTAATTTGACAGCACATCAACCTCATACTATGTTCTAAGATTATTTTTTGTATGTATATGTTGACTATAAGAGTGAGCCTGATTGTTTGTCTTGGCCCCTGCTCCTATCTATGTAATAGAGGTGTTATTGGACATGCCATGTGTAATGATATATAAACTTTGACTCTCTCTTGACTCTTGTTGTTTATGATATGGAAGATGTCCCTTAGCCCCAATTATCCCTATTTATTATCTCTTGTTGTTATTTTATTACTTTCGCGACCAAGGATGTGTAATGATGTGCTAAGAAGCTTGCTTGGGGTCCTTTTGGGTTCTCTTTGCGCCATTCACATGTAAGCCCTAGGCTTGGGTCGTGACAAACTTGGTATCAAAGCACTAAGTTGTTAATTTCTCTGCGTCCAATACACCATGTCGATTAGAGTCATATACATGGTTGTGAGGCATGCCACGACTATGAATGGGAGGCTATGAGACGTTCTAGGAAATATTTTACTTCTTCATGATCTATGTGGTGCAGTAGAGTTAGGTCCCCTAGGGCTTATTCCTAATCCCTAACTGTTACATTTCAGGATATGCCTCAAGTTACTCAGAACGATGATATAACGAATGTAGAGATTCGCAATGCTCTATGGGTATTGGCCAAAGCAGCGACAAAATGGGCAACTTACCTCGATCAACAAATAAGTGCTCCCAAGACTTCAAATGGTAAGAGAAAAGGTAGTGAGGCCAATAGGGCCCGTATTGAAGGAAAGTTCCAAAGTCTCAAGAATAGAGGTGATGTTATGTGCCCAACATGTGGTACGGTTCATAGTGACTCATGTTTGAAGGGAACCAATGCTTGTTACGATTGAGGCAAAATGGGGCATAAGAGGAAGGACTGCCCCCATAAACATAATAAGAGTAAAGGAGGTGATGATGGGATGACTAATCCCAAATGTCAATGATGTGGAAGGAACCATGGTAATATATGCTTGAGGAAGACAAATGCTTATTGGGGGTGTAGCGAAGTGGGTCATAAGCTAGTCGATTATCCATATGCTCGAAGGAGGTGTAAGGGTGGTCGGCCTTTAAATTGAGGTGTTCATATTGATCAAGAGGCTCAAAGAGGGGATAAGGCTCCCAATATTGCTACCGGTATGTTGAAATTTCCTTTGGTTTTGATGTGTTTGCATTGATGGACTCGGTAATCCACTATCCCTTTCATTATTCTTTGGGTTGCTAATGGGTTTCATGTGTGTCCCAAACTCTCTTTGATGTCTATCTCGTTGGTGAGCCTACGATTGTTTGAAAGTTCATAGGTGTTGCTCCATGTTCACATTGCAGTAGGTCTTTCCTTGTGACTTATTAGGTTTGATATGGTGGATTTTGATGCCATACTTGGGATGGATTAGTTGGGTAGATGTTGTGTCTCCTTTGATTGTATGGCCCGCAGAGTTAGATTTTGATTCCCTAATAAACCCGTTCTTGAGTGGGAACGTGTAAAGTGGATGCGAAGGGGCTAAGTCTATTTCTTGCCTTAGGTACAATTGATCTCTAAGGGTTGCATTTATCATCATGTAAGAGCTATTGAGCCTGAGTTAATTCTATTGAGACAATATTGGTAATCAATGGGTTAGTGAAAATCCTTCCTGATACTTTGAATTTGGGTGCCTTTTTAGGTTGACTTATGCCCTGGTTATATCTATGGGTCTCATGAATGGGTTCTTTAGTTCCTACCTTGCTATGTTTGCGGTGGTCTCTAGCGATGAAGTATTGATTTATTTAGAGCTTGTGAACCCTTTGGGGTTAGTGTTACAAATCTTGGGGCAAGAGGAGTTATATGCTAAGTATGAGAGGTGTGAATTTTGGGTTAAAGGAGGTACCTCTGTGGGTCATGTGGTATTGGAGGATGTTATTAAGGTTGATCTTGAGGAGACGTATGTGATTAGAAACTGGCCTAGACTATTGACCCATCAGATGTTAGGAGCTTCTTGGGCTTAGCGAGTTACTACCGGAGATTTGGGAATGAGCTCTCTTCTATTGCCTCTCCCATGACTAAGTTTACCCAAAAGAAGGCTAAGTTTATGTGACTAATGAGTGTGGAAAGGGTTTCCAAGCCTTGGAAGATAAACTTATCTCCGCTCCTGTCTTGCCTTTATCGGATGGGTTGGAAGGGTTTATTGTGTATTATGATGTCTCCTAGATTGGTTTAGATTGTGTGTTGATGCAAGATGGTTAGGTGGAAGCCTATACTTTTAGATAATTTGAGATGCATGAGAAGGATTATCCTATCTATGACCTTGAGTTGGCCGCTATGGTTTTTGCTTCAAAAATTTGATGTCATTGGGTGTATGGGGTGCATGTTGATGTATTTACCATTCACTAGAGTCTCCAATAAGTTTTGACCCAAAGATATCTTAACTTGAGAAAAATAAGGTGGTTAGAACTTCGTAAGGATTGTCATATGAGTGTGTGTGTTATCATCCCGGTAAGACTAATATTGTGGTCGATGCTTTGAGTAGGGTGTCCATGGGTAGCCTTGTTCATGTTGATGATGGTGGCATGGAGGTGACTAGGTAGGTCCATCGGTTAGCTATATTGGGGGTTAGGTTGGAAGAGTTGGATAATGGTGGTGTTGTAGTTGTGGATGGTGCAAAGTCTTCCTTGGTTGATAAGGTTGTTAGAATTGAGGGCCTTGCCGAAAGAGGGCAAGGTGGAGGTTTTCTCCCAAGGGGGAGATGGTGCCCTTAGGTACCAAGGTAGGTTATGTGTACCTTGTGTTGATGGCTTGAGGGAAGAGATTCTTGATGAGGCTCATGGTTCTTCCTATACTATTTACCTCGATTCTATTAAGATGTATAGGGATTTGGAGAGACATGAAGAGGGACATTACTAAATTCGTTTCGGGTTGTCATAGTTGCCAACAAGTCAAAGCCGAGCATCAAAGGTTGGTTGGCTTAACCTAAGACACAAAGATTCCTACTTGGGAGTGAGAAGAGATTAATATGGATTTTGTAGTTAGGTTTCTCAAGACTAGAAAGGGTTTTGATTCCATTTGGGTTGTAGTTGATAGGATGGAAAATCAGCTCATTTTCTACCAGTTAGGATTATATATGGGGCTGAAGATTATGCTAAATTGTACATTCATGAATTGGTGAAATTGCATGGGGTACATTTGTCTATCATATCGGATTGTGGTGCTCAATTTACTTCAGACTTTAGGGGATTTTTCCAAAGAGGTCTTGGTACAAGAGTTAAACTTAGTTCAGCCTTCCACCCTCAAACAGATGGCCAATCCAAAAGGACTATCCAAACACTTGAGGATATGCTTAGGGCTTGTGTATTAGAGCTTAAAGGTAGTTGGGATGATCATCTTCCATTGATTGAGTTCGCTTATGACAATAACTATCATTTTAGCATCGGTGTGGCTCCTTTTGAGGCTCTCTATGGTAGACGTTGTAGATCACCAGTTGGATGGTTTGAAGTTGGAGAGGTGGCTATGTTGGGACTATATCTGGTTATGGAGGCTCTTGAGAAGGTTAGGGTGATTAGGGGCAAGGTTGATTGATAAGGGTGGTGAATGGGTCTATATGAATGTTTCACTCATGGAAGGTGTGATTTGTTTGGCAAGAGAGGAAATTGAGTTTAAGGTTAGTGAGTCCTTATAGAGTGTTGAGGAGGACTGTTAGGCCGCATATGAATTGAAGTTGCCTATGGATATGGATATGGTTCGTCTGGTTCTTTATGCATATAGGTTGAGGAGATGTGTTGGTGATTTAAGTGTTAGAGTACTCTTGAGATTGTGGATGTTGTGGAGGATGAGTTAACTTATGAGAAGGTCCGGTGGAAAAGATGGGTAGATATGAGTAAAGGTCAATTCGTATGGGTGTAGTGTTCGTCAAGGCCCTTTGGGAGAATCGTCAAGTCGAAAGTGTCTCTCAAGGAGTCGGAGCGGGCATGAAAGGAAATATTCGTACCTCTTTCATTATATTCAAGCTTATGATAACACATCAAGTCCTTTTATGATTCCAAGTCTTATGTTTCAGCCACTAAGTCATTGCATGCATTCATGTTTATGTTGACAAGTTCATGATGATTTTAACACTTGTATTGAGATTTCGAAAATAGTGTTTAAGTGCATTGTTGCATTCTTATTGGGGATGATTTCTTCATGATTACTCTTCTTATATATGTCTTTTTTGACATTCAGGGATGAATGTTCCCAACGGGAGATATTGAAACAGCCCTAAAAAGTATCTGAAAATGTGTCTCAAAAGTGTCCAGAATCATAATTTCTATATATCTCAAAATTCGTGCGTGATATCCAAAATCTGACTTCATATTCTATTTCTGGGGGTCAATTTGAGTGGGAAATAGACCCCGATTTTAGAGAAAATGATTCACTATTTTAATTTTCAAGTGACACAAAAATAGTGTGCCTACGTGCCCCTAGCGCGACGCGGCTGGGGCACATCAATGCCTTATTTTGTTCCCAGTAATTTTATTTCGGTCCAAGTCCTTTGGGTTTTCGACCTGAGCCTTCCCATATGTAAAACACCTATATTTAGCCTTATATCACCCCCCCCATATCACTCAAAACATTCCCAAATATTCTCTTAAACACTTAAAACAATATTTCATCTCCAAATTTCAAGTTTTAAAAACTCAACCGGATCTTAAGGTTCTCATTCAAGCTTTCAAGTCTCCATCTCCAATCATCTTCAAGGATTCTCCATAAGCTAAGATATCTGGGTTTCTTTCATGGGTCCTTTCACCCATGATAACCAAGCCCTCTTTTACCTAAAATTGCAGGATTTAAGGTTGATTTACTGTTGGGTCTTATTTATTATGAATTTCACTGCACACTATGTTGGGGTTTCATGAAATTACAGTTGTTTTAGCATGTTTTGAGCTATGAATCTAAGATCTATTGTGAGATTGAGATGGGCTTTGATGTATATGGCTTGAGGGTGTTACCAAGTATCTATTGAGGGTTTTACATTGAACTTTGTAGCATGATTTCACTCTTAAATTGCATGATTTTACACTAGCACTATACCCCCCTCCAAGTGTTTGATAAAATGTCCGGATTATGATTTCTTGAGGAATTAATGAGTTGAATGACTATATGATGATGAAAGCAATGTATGTATATGATATTATCTCTATAGTATTGGGAATTGACCACGCCTCACTTGGGGGGTTGTTGGCCTGGGTAACCTTGTTGAGGGGTTTGTACCTCGATCGCTTCGTTCGGGAGGTCGTAGGCCCGTGCAACCATGTTGAGGTTTTTGCACCTTGATAACCACGTTGGGGGTTCGTACTCCATCAACTATGTTGGGGGGTTTGTACCTCATCAACCATGTTGGAGGGTTTGTACCTCATCAACCTATTGAGGGGCTCGTACCTCAATCCCCTTTCCAAGGAGGTGGTACACCTTGGATATCACTAATAATGGTCACTCCTTATACATGAATTATATTCTATATAAGTATGGTTTACTTTAAGCATCATTCATACATGTCATATTGCTACATGTTTATTCATTGCCTATGTTATGAATTTTGTTTATGGAGTATATTCAAATGTACTAACGCATACTATATGCCTACATGATGTCACCATGCAGGAACCAGAGCCTACTTGAGCATATACCTCCACGTGGCTAGTGCAATTTTTCTCAAGCTTGTTGGTGAGTCCTCCATTCCGAGGACTATGCTTATGTCCTCATGCTATGTTCTAAGACTATCTCTCTTTTATGTATATGTAGACTATGAGGGTGAGCCCATTTCTTGTCTTGTCCCTTACTTTTATCTATGTAGTAGAGGTGTTGTTGGACATGTTGTTGACATCCCAGGCGCAACGTCGCGGCAACTCGATGAAAATTAATAAAAATAAAGGGATTTGAATAATGGGAAAAATATTTTGATTT
>JAOTQR010069887.1:0-13368 GCA_025774065.1 Solanum ossicruentum | reverse complement strand
AGATCAAGTGAATTTTTTTATATAATTATTCTTGGGAGTTAGAAATCGTAAATCCTTAATTGGTCCAAATTTGGAAAAGTTAGGGACCAAATGTGTATTTTTGTTCAAATGGGTTCCTTAAAGATTTAAAACAGTTTGTGGGGTCATGTATGTGTTTAAATGTGATTGGTTGAGGGAAAAGCTTGGGGTATATATATATATATATAAGAGTATATCTTGTACAAGGAACATCTTCTCCTTACTTAGAAAAAATGTTATAATAGGCATGGATTAGTTAGCTTCTTGCTATGCCACCGTGGATTGTCGAACTAAGAAAGTGTACTTCTACTTTCCAAGTGAGGCAGTTCTTGAATGAGAAGGAATATTGGGGCACCAAAGAGTAAGTTTATCTCTTAATTTAAGGCCAAAAGATGATATCTAAGGGGTATATATGTCATTTAGTTAGGGTGAGGGATATGGATGTAGAATCACCAACCCTTCAATCAGTTCCAATAGTGAATAAATTCGTTGATGTGTTCCCTGAAGAACTTCCAGGCTTACCTCCAGAACGAGAAATAGATTTTGATATTGACTTACTTCTAGGCACTCAACCTGTTGCCATCCCTCTATATAGAATGGCCTCGGTAGAGTTGAGTGAATTAAAAGAGCAGTTAAAAGACTAATTGGAGAAGGGTTTCATAAGACCTAGTCTGTGCCCTTAGGGTGCACCAGTGTAATTTGTACGCAAAAAGGATGGCACCTTGAGAATGTGTATCGACTATCAACAATTGAATAGGGTGACAATTCAGAATAAATAACCCCTCCCCAGGATTGATATTTTATTTGATCAGTTACAGGGTGCCAAATGCTTTTCAAAAATTAATTTGTGATCAGGTTATCACCAAGTGAGAGTGAAGGAGAAAGATATACCTAAGACTGCTTTCAAAACACGCTATAATCACTTTGAATTTCTTGCTATGTCATTTGGGCTAGCGAATGCACAAGCAGTTTTTATGGATCTGATGAACATGGTATTTAAGCAATTCTTGGATATGTTCATGATAGAATTTATAGATGACATTTTGATATATTCAAGATCAGAAGAGGACCACACAAATCACTTACTACAAGTGTTACAGGTTCTTCGTGATCGACAGTTGAATGCCAATTTTTCTAAATGTGAATTTTAGCTAAAATCAATGGCATTCTTGGGTCATATTGTGCATGATGAGAGAATAAGGGTTGATTCAGAAAGGATAGAGGCTGTTAAAGATTGGCCAAGGCCTACGACACCCATGAAAGTTCAGAGTTTTCTAGGGTTGGCAGGTTATTACAGAAGGTTTGTTGAAAGTTTTTCTTCTATTTTTGCACCTATAACAAAGTTGACACATAAAGCAACAAAGTTCTAATGGAATGATGCATGTGAAAGGAGCTTCCAGGAGCTGAAAATATGCTAACTTTTGCACTTGTGCTAGTACTCCCAGAAGGCACCAAGGGGTATGGAGTGTATTGCGATGCTTCAGGACTAGGCTTAGGGTGTATACTAACATAGAATGGTAGGGTAATTGCTTATGCATGTAGATAGATATGGCCACATGAGAAAAACTATCCAACACATGATCTTGAGCTAGCAGCGGTTATGTTTTCTCTGAAAATATGGCACCACTATTTATATGGGGTTCACGTTGTCATATATACTGATCATAAGAGCCTGCAATACATCTTAAAGCAAAAAAGACCTAAACTTAAGACAGCGGAGGTGGCTAGAGCTAATGAAGTATTATGACGTTGATATACTTTACCATTCAGGGAAGGCAAATGTGGTAGCCAATGCTCTGAGCCATAAGGAAATCATGAATACTGGTGATCAAGCCATGGCATGTCAAGGAGTGGCTAAGGACCTACGTCAACTTGCCAATATGGGAGTTCACCTTCTTGAAACTCCAAAGGAAGGGGTTATTGTACAAAATGCAGCAACATCTTCATTAGTAATGGAGTTGAAAGAAAAATAGTTTGAGGATCCTATTCTATGACAGCTTAAGGAAAAGGTGAGTCAGGGTATGATAAAGGGCTTTCACGTTACACAAAATGGAGTACTTCATTGCCAAAATAGATTATGTGTGTCTAATATTAACGGACTGAGGAAAAGGATAATGGAAGAAGCCCATCATTCCCAATATTCCATCCATCCAGGATCAACTAAGATGTATCATGACCTGAAGGGAATGTTTTGGTGGGGAGGCATGAAAATGGACCTTGTAGAATTTGTGGCTTAATGTCCAAATTGCCAAAAAGTGAAAGTGGAACACCAAAAGCCAGGAGGTTATATGTAGTGTATAGAACTTCCAATATAGAAGTGATATATGATCTATATCAATTTTATTATTAGGATGCCTCTCTCATTTCAGAAGTTTGACTCTATATGGGTAATAGTTGACAGACTCACAAAGTCAGCACACTTCTTACCAATCAGGAGTGATTTTACAGCTGAAGAGTATGCCAAACTATACCTCAAAGAGATAGTCAGGCTACATGGAGTCCCAATCTCCATTATATCTTAACGAGGAGCTCAATTAACTGCAAAGTTTTGGAAGTCCTTCCAAAGGAGTTTAGGGACACAAGTGAATTTGATTACAGCTTTCCACCATTAAACAGACGGTCAAGCAGAACGCACCATTCAAACACTTAAAGATATGTCGTGAGCTTGTGCATTGGATGTTAAAGGTAGTTGGGTGGACCATTTGCCACTTATTGAATTTGCCTATAATAATAGCTACCACGCGAGTATCAAGATGGCACCTTAAGAAGCATTGTATGGGAGGAAATGTAAGTCGCCAATTGGATGGTTTGAAGTGGGTGAAACTACCTTTCTTGGGCTAGATCTAGTACAACAAGCCATAAAAAGAGTTAAGGTAATACAGCAGCAGCTAGAAACATCACAAAGTCATCACAAATCATATGCGGATGCTAGAAGGAGAGAACTGGAATTCTTAGTAGAGGATTGGGTATTTTTAAAGGTGTCCCCAATGAAAGGGGTTATGAGATTTGGTAAGAAAGGAAAACTGAGCCCATGTTACATAGGGTCGTATCAAATTATTAAGAGGTTCTGGCAGGTTGCATATGAACTAGAGCTACCCCGAGAGCTTTCAATGGTTCATCTAATTTTTCATCTCTCACGGCTTCGAAAATGCATAGGTGAACCATACCGTGTCACTCCTATTAAAGACGTGCAGGTTAT
The DNA here is from genome assembly GCA_025774065.1 of Solanum ossicruentum. Lineage (NCBI taxonomy): Eukaryota > Viridiplantae > Streptophyta > Magnoliopsida > Solanales > Solanaceae > Solanum > Solanum ossicruentum. The sequence continues at coordinate 10,151 of JAOTQR010069887.1, read as the reverse complement.
AGAAGATCTCACATATGAAGAGATACCTAAAGCTATTCTAGATCATCAAGTTAAGAAGCTAAGGAATAAAGAAATAGCTTCAGTGAAGGTACTTTGGAGAAACCAGCAAGCGGAAGAAATAACATGGGAGGCCGAGGACGTGATGAAATTAAAATACCCTTACTTATTTGAAGCTAAAGAGGAATTCCAACATGAAGAATTGGGGCACTAATAGGTATGTGTGATTCAATACTTAGTGTATTGTCAAAAGTTTGTGTAAATAAAGATTTAAACTTGGTTAAGCTATCCAATTGTACTAACATTCGAGGATGAATTTTCCTAAGGGGAGAGGAAGTAACATCCCATATCTTATAATACTAGTACTACGCAAATGAAATATGATATGGTTTTGTCAAATTAGCGCCCATATTTAAAAGTTCTTGAAACTCAAATTAGAGGGCGATATGTGTGTCTAACATTGAAGAGGGTCGAGTGTAAATAAGTTTTATGTCAAATTCAAGAGATCATGACCCTATACAAAGTGAGATAATTGAGGTGCTTGTAGGACTTATAAAGCTAATAGGTGAGTCACCTACTTGCTTAGCATAAATTGCTAGCTAAACGAAGATGAGGACCGACGTCGAATTTGTCCAAGTCCGATTATGAATAAAATCTATGTTAAGAGAGTAACTTTAATCAATGTTTTAGCATCATAAATGGACTACATTTTTAGCCCAAGAAGGAGAGCAAAAGGTACCAAGTACATTATATCCCACTTGACTAATTAGCCCAAACTAAATGAAGAGGAATTAGGAAAAATGGCCAGCCAAGGCCCATCAACTTTGAGACCCATTTAGTCCCAACTGTGAGGGCCAAGATACTGCATCACCAGATTCTTAACATGTACTAATATGTGGTCAAAATTTCAAGAGAAAGTCGGTCAACAAGACCCTTTAAAAAGGCTCAAAAATAGCCTCTTAAATGATTTCACTTGAAACAATTTTTCAGCTTTCCTAAAGTCTTGTTTTTTCTTTACTTCACTTCACAAGGCAGCCAATACAACCTTCTAGGGTTCTTGAAGGAAACTTGAACCTTAAAGTCTAAGGTAAGTGGAAATATCCATGTATTTGTTATACTTATCCCATGACAAACAAGAAATATATGCTAGTTATGCTTGCTGAAATTGTTGGACAGCATGTGTTCCAAAAGTTGTTATACATTTTTCTTGTTTATTTGGAAACTTTTCTCTTTCTGGTTGGATCAATTATGAAGAGATGTTAATGTTCTGAAAGAGTATTGGTTCTATAATGATGTATAAAGGCTGCTGCACCATTTTTACAGTCCGCGAAAGTGAGTTCATGTGTGATATTGTAATTGTGCTAGTAATAGGAACTTGTGGGATGATTGATTAAGGACTATGGTCTCAGGTCCTCTACCTATTTTGAGGACTATTTTTGAACTGTTTTAGGTCTAGTTTTATGTGTATATATGGTGGGGACTCATTGGTTAAAGTTGGAACAGGTTTGGAATTGTCGATGTCAAAATATAGCGAAGGGATGTAACGTTATGCCGCCCATTTGTATGTTGTGTAGAATTGTTATATGTTGTGCCTTGTAGGCTGTTATAGGAATTTTATAGCACTTAAATAGGATGCACATGATATGTATATGAGAATGTGTATAAGAAAATATGATTAAGGACAGAAACGTTGAAAGAATCTACTCGGGTTTATAATTATCCGCTTGCTGCCCGTATGTGTTTTTTTTATGAGATTGGGCTGCCAAGATTTATTTATTGGCTGCTAATGCTAGTTGTATCACCTACTATGTTGTATATAAATATTTGGAGGAAGGGAAGGTTATCTCGAGGTAATAGAGAGGTCGTACAGTGTGGTATGTAAGGCTACTTGATTTCGTATTATTTGACATAAAACATAGATCCCTCCTTGGCACATAAAGGCACTTACCAACTCCAACAGAATTATTAACCGTGTCTCAACTCTTTCACATGTTCATATGCTCCCATACATAGTCACCTTCAAGTCTGCATACATACTTGGATACCAAGATATACGAGTTTGTTCTACCAAATAAATTTCATGTGTTGTTCTACCTTCTATGTATTTCATTATTTATGTTACTTACTCCTTTCATTATGGTTCTGTCTTTTGTGATTATTTACATGTCATATGTTTTATCTACAGTCCTACAGCTCCAATATTATAATCACAAAAAGAATCATCTCAAAAGTAATTGAAAGATAAAGTATATTGCTTATTGATGGGTGGTAACCCAAGGGGTGGAAGAACCACCTAGCTAGGGTTGATCCTACCACGGGGGGTAACCTAAGGGTTTAAAGGAAAAGCCTACCCAGGACCGATCCCGATATAGATTTACCACTGATCAGCCAGTCATTTGTATTACTTATTGTGCCCAGATCTTACAATAAAGGTAAAGTAATAAAAAGAACATAAATTACATGATCCCACAATATAACTAAGGGTGGTCTCTTATCCTACACCAGTGCATAGTTTCATTTGAGTTGTTACTTCATATACAGTGTTTCCTACCTTACATATTCAGTACATTATCTCATACTGATATCCCTTATGGGGAACCTGCATTTCATGCTGCAGGTACAGGTGTTGTATATCTCCTCAGTAGGAGTATAGGATATCTAGTTGTTGTTACCATGCTCCAGGTTTCTTCAGAGTTTTATGTGTCTAGAGCTTATATTTTTGTTTTGTATAGTTAACCGAGGTGGGGCCTGTCCCGACTCTTATCAGATACTTTTCCTTACCTAGAGGATTTGTAGACTATGTAAATTAAAATATGGTCATGTCTTGTACTTTAGACAACATAACCCCAACGGCGTAGCCATATGTATTTCCTTTTAGCTTGTTATCACTGTGTATTTTCTTAAAGGCATGTCAAATATAGAAATCTCTTATAATATGTATAAGAAGCACATGGATACAGGCTCGTTCTCCCGAGCCTTATCAGCAATGGGTGTCAGTCTGCCCTAATGGGACTTTGGCGTGACATAACTATTTCCCTTTCAATTCTATCTTCGAGGTACTTCAAGCATTGATAGTAAGAAGATGAGACAATTTTGTTTTCGTTCACCCAAGGCCTTCCAAGTAATATATTATATGAAGTCTTTGCATCAATCACATGCATCCATACACTTGATTGCAAATCATCCACATAAACATTCCAGCTTAATAGAGCCTATAGGCCTCTGCGCCCCTTGATTGAGTCCTTGTATTAACAAACAACTTTCTCTATGTTCTTCCATCGTGATGCCAAGCTCTTTCATCATGTGGATGGGCATAATGTTCATCCCAAACCCTTCATCTATCAAGATTCTATTTATCTTCTTCTCTAGCACGTGACCCACCATATACAAAGGACGATTATGTTGAGTTTCACCAAATAGAAGATCATCATCTGTAAATGTACATGATCTTTGTATCACATGCATAAACTTCTTGAAGAATGGGTTCCATAGACTTTTCAAAAGATGAGGAGGATGCTTTCAATGGCCCACTACTTCTTCCTTGTCAGTAGGAGTCTTCTTTGGTGAGATTTCACTTATTGTTTCTTCCTTGTTAGCAAGAAACACCTTTGATGAGTTTCGTCAATTATTTCTCCCTTGCCAGTACTGAAACATGATTCCTTAACATTGTCTTGAGTAGCCTTTATACAGAACCAACTCGATAAGAATTCCCCTAAAGTCACCAGATGTCGTTGTTTCTATTAGTGATGTATTTCTACCTTTAACATCTTTGGACATTTGACTGGCTTCTGCTTCTTTGATCTCCTCACTACCCCTTATCTGATCGATTTCTCAAATGATTGTTTCCATGTACTAGTCATGTTGCGTCTCTGCCTAGTCACAAGAATCCATCCTTCATCATTATCTATGTCAATTTAGGAATTTTCTTGCTCTAATAACCCTTCTTCTTCAGATGCACATATTCGGATTGGTCAAGTGAGCTGAATATGATAGAAATTTGATTAGAGGTGTCCATTCCATCATGAAGGACAATATTCTTTTCGTTAGCCAATTGCATAACTTTATCCTTGAAGAGAAAACACTTTTCAAGAGGGTGACCTATAAATCTATGATACTTGCAATAATTTGGGTCATCAGTCTTCTCAGCTTCATCGGGTCATTTCATCTCTGGCAAGTCAATAAGTTTTACCTCAACCAGTTCATCAAAAATTTCAGGAACATTAAAGTCCAGAAAAGGGTATTTCTATTCTTGCATCTCTCTCAAGGTCAAATTTTGATTTGGATGTTCTTAAAAAGTCGTCTTTACACTTTGCTTCTTAAATTCTTTCAAAATAAACTTCACAGGCACCACGTTGACATTCATGGATTCTTTGTTGTCATTCTTGAGCATAAATTTGCTTCATTTCCTGGGTTCTTATTTGTCTTTCCCTTTGTGAGGATCATAAATAAGCATCCCATCTTTTCCTACAGAAGACATGCTCAACTCCATATTATGGGTACGAGTAGCCAAATCTTCAAAAAACTTATGCTTGATTCCTTGTAAGAAGTAGAGAAGCCCCCAATGCATCCCTTAGATACACATATCTGTAGCAGAAGCTTCATTAAGACTATCTTTGCAAAACTCCCATATCTCCATCAATTTATGAAATCAATGATTGGTTCATCCTTTCTCTTGAGAGTATTTGTGAGTTCTACAATGCTCATAGTGTGTCTTATGTTGTAGAAATGACTAAGGAACTCATGTTCCAGTTTCTCCCAACTATCAATAGAATTAAGCTCAAGATCAGTGTACCAGTCAAATGTGTTTCCCTTAAAGGAGCGAACGAACTGCTTGAAAAGATAGTCTTTGTTGCTTCCCTGGCACATGCAAGTGTACGTGGTCTCACAAGTAATACAGTGGCCCTAATTAAGGAGCCGGGTTGTTGAACGCAAGGGATCTACTTGTAATTAGTCCTTTCTCTTGATTATCACATTTTTGGTACTTTTAGTAAAAAGAGTTGTTGTTTTATGGAAAACAAATTTTAAAAGAAATAACTTCTAATAAACTAAGATGACTTTCACATAAGATATCAATTAAAGATGCAATTCTAGGGTTGTAACTGTGATGACTCTATCTAGTCTTAACAGTATCTCTTTACATCAGGTTTCTTGATTATTGATTCACGGTTTTTAATGTAACTCAATAGGGTTGTACGCCTCTATCTGCCTATCGTTATTGATTGCCTAACTACATTGTTGAGCGAGGTTAGACAAACCAATAAAAATGTAGCTATTTTCCCGTATGTGAACCAAGCAAGGTGTAAGGATAGTTGTCACAAGTCTCTGTTACATGAATCAACCTAGTTTCCTAGTATTGAACAAGCTCCCTATTCTATTGTATTCTATCCACTCCAACATCTCTCGAGTCCAGAGTGAACAACAAATTTACTCCCTAGTTGGAAAGAATTCAAAGTATAGATATATATAAGTACGAATAATCGAAAGAAACCATTCATAGACATCAAAAGTTAAGAACTACACATAGTCTATGGCTACAACCCCAGAATATGGAGGCTTAGCCACTCATGGACGTGGAGTACATCATGAATGAATTGGAAAACATCAAAAACCAAAATCTAAAGATTAAACTAACAAACTTATTGGTGTAAAATAGTTCTCTGTCGCCTCTACAGTGCTTCTTGCGTAAAAACAAATGTTAAAACCTAAAGTCTAAGATAAAGAAATAATAAAGATCCCATTTTTTGACTTTTCTGCATTGGGTCCTCAGGTCCATGACACGGACCCCATGTTTCCCTATATCCTTACTTAAATTGCTGATTGGATAAATCTACACAATTTTGAACAGGTCCGCGACATGGACCTGGCACCTCCTTGGGTTTCGCGCCTTTTTACGTTTTACAGCTTCCATAACCTTGTTCCTATGTTTGCCATGTGGATTTTTGGTCTCTTGGTTTCTTCTACTGATCTTCATTCTCCAAGTTCTGGGTCGTGCTCTTCCATCGAGTCCGACTTTAACCCCAAACGTCCCAATTAATGCCAAATCCTGTAGAAACAAAACCAACAAGTGCATTTGGCCCTATATCAGCAAAATAATAAAAAATGACACTCAAACACCTAGAATCTATTAATTTGTCCATAGAATTCACTATATTTATGGGCAGTATTGGCTAATTAGACAAATAAATACGCCTCAGATCAGTCTCCGTACGTCCCAGCATTTTACATGTCTCTACAAAGCCTGCAACACGTTGCTTTGGATTTCCTTTTCCCTCAAACTATTAGAAATTAGGAGGTTGGTAATCGATAGGCATTTTGAGGTTATCAATCCTTGCAGTGTAAGGCTTGGCATAGATGTGGTATGACTTGATGGAGACCTCATACTTATCCTTAATAATCCCTTCAAAGAACTCCTTCAATCGATCAAGTGGGATCATTCCCTCAAAAGAGACTGGCATCTCCTTGATATGTGATGCTTTCTTCATAGGATTTTCAATCTCGTGAACTTCAACGCCATTTCCAAGCACATGAATAGATTCTCCATCTAGTAAACCATCCATCCTATCCATCAATTTGTCGATGCGGGATTCTTGACTTTGTACATGCTTGGTCAATCCATCAATTATTTTTGCCAAAGTTGTAAGTTGCTCCTCCATGGATGAAGCATCAGTTACCATTGCTTGCATGACTATTGGCAATGGACTTTCGTGTGAATCAATCTTCACAAGGCTCACATCATGTGAACTTTTCTTCGCAATGGAGTTCTTAGAACTAGGAAACTCAAGTGAAGCTAAAGTCCTTTTCGATCTTTTTAGCAATACTGTTTCCTCCATTCGCAACATTTTTTGATGATCTTACTGCTCTTGGAGTTGAAGACCCAAAGACAAGAATTGATATTGACAAAACATGAAGTGTTTGTTATCCTTGCATGGTAGCCTTGCTCCTCGTAACAGCACCAAATCTCCCAAAGGTAACACCAAGAATTCCCTCCACTTTAGCAGAGAACTTGGAGTCAGCAGCTTTGGAGAAAGTTAATTGGGAGTTAATCTTCTTAGAAGCCATTTTAATGTTCTTTTATGCTTGAAAAGTTAAGATGAGAGGTATAGATTGTCCCATTGGGCGTGCCAGAATTTGTAGACGATAAAATTTGCCTCGAAAAAATAATAACAAGAATAAAAATATCACAATGATTGCAATATGTGATTTCAAAATATGATGTTACAATCTCTATGAATCCACTGATTAACCTTTTCAATTGTAAATTCAAGAGCTCTTGAGCTTGATCTTGAATTTAAAATTTGTTATTGAACTTGATCTTGAAATTTGAATTTATTCTTGATCTTGTTCTTAAAACTTGAATAAGTTCTTGAGCTTGATCTTAAATTCAAGAACTTTTAAGTATATTCTTGAACACTAATGCTCGAATGTTGAATTCTTGAACTTTATAGAGGACTTTGCAGCATTTGATCTATGAGCTTTCTCTAGCTTTTTTATTAGAATTACTCCTTTTTTAAAATTAGAAAGACCTCTATTTATAGTTTTCGAATGGATGAATTATAATAGGAAACACTTTTCACGCCCCAAGTCTACACCCTAGACATGACTAGCACTTAGGAACCGTTGTTGGTCCCCAAGTGAACCTTTGGCCTGGCTGACTTACTCAATTGGAAACTTTACATGCATGCGGAGGCTTTATAAGATGAACCTTTTGAAATATTCAATAGAAACTAAAAAGAACTCAACCATGCTTTATACAAAGTCTGAACATAGCTCTTTATACAAATAGTTATAATTCTTAAAATGTCTAAATAAAAGAATAGACTGGCTCACTATCTGTCCATAAAGCCTCTACTATACTTAAGATAGGTTCTGCAACAAGACCCAGCTACCTAGATATAAAATAAAATACATAACTAACTCACTAGAGTCCTTTGAAAGTGAAGAGGTCTCACCATTACTTCTGGAAAGCTGTCATACTGAATATATGCTATCATGTGATACCTAAATCTGCATCATAAATTGATGCAGTGCCAAAGTTCCTAACCCTGAATGACTATGTTCCCTCACCAAGAAGAATTACCCATGCACACCACTACGAATCTAGTCAGAAGATCAAGGATGGGTACACCAACAACTCCCACTCTCCGAAAAGATGTCTGCAATTGCTTCAAGATTCCATAGGCTTGCCCTTGATGTAAATGTTGACCTAGTTGGAATTTTCCTTAGAGGATCACGTAGGTCTTTGTTTGGTTGTAATGTAGGTTGTGGGTAGGTGCGATACATTTATGGATATGGTTAACACGGTTCAATTTCCACGCGCTCATGGCACACCCTTCACCTCTTCTCATGCCCCCTTGACTCACAACGCTTCTTAAATTAAAGCTGTGTGTACCCCTATTTATTTAATTTGACAACCCAATAAACTCTTAACAAACACGTGGACACCCTAAACAAATAATGACTAAGCAAAGGGAAAATATAATTTTTTTTCATTCCAGTATGCATCCGCGATGGATTCGCGACACAGAGGTATTAGACTAGCACTGTATTAACTGGCATATTTTTGGCCCAAAATAGTGTGTATCCATGATTGCTCCGCAACGCGGAAGCAACGCGGACCCCTAGTGTTTTGGGAGACTCTTCCTAACTACTTTTCTCTTTCTTTTATTTCTTTTTCTTAACACTTTCTCATTTCGCATACTCTTGGTTGTCCACTCCACTTCCCTCTTTTCTTTTACACTATGCTTAAGCGCTAGGGAATTAGGATCAAAATCAGGTAATTCATCAAGAAAAAGGGATTAACTTGAAACGTGGTTAGTCAAAGAATAGGCTAAGGCTCAACAGGGATAACTAGGATTGTTTCCATCTATCAACAAAATGCCTAGATCCTTTCCGATTCCTCTCAAGTCTACTCTACATACCGGGCAAATTCTCAAACCCGTCACAACCAAGACTCAAAATTGGCTCACTCACTCATGGCACATTTTCATCCCAAGTTTAGTACTAGAGTTCCTATTGTTTGATTCCCATGAATTCATTTAATTAAGCATGTATACAATAGTGATTCACAAGGCTCAAACAACTATCCTTAACTATGTTCAAAGGTTCACGGTCGATGCTCGTTCGCATACTACCATACTCTATATGAACTCGATTTGACGAATTCCCTTAGGACGGTGGTACAACAATCAAATGCATTCACAAAATATTAACACAAGAGCATCTATGCATCAAAGTAGTAGTTAGCCATTATTTACAGACCCAATAAAATTAAAAGATGTTCAACCCTAAATTAAGATGTTCAAACATAAGCATAAAGCAGAAATAGTAAAAAAAAATCATATGGTCTTAATACATGCCAAACATAGAATATCAGAAGCATTATCAAAGTCAAAGGAATTCCCACCCCACTCTTAAACTTTCCACTGTCCTTAGTGCTAACCATACGTAACCTGCAAGGTGGGAACTACGGTGATCAGACATCACAAGGTCCTGGTAGGATGGCCTCACCGCCTACATACATTAGAGGTGCATCAGCTATATCTTGCTTAGCCTCCTCATCATCCTCGTCATCGTGCTCTTCCCCTGGGTCCGTAGGAATGTCATCATCCACTGGCTAAATGAGGGTCCAATGTGTAGCACAGCTTTGGCATCATCATTTAATAGGTATTCCACCTCAACCTCCTGTAATTCCTTTCTCAAGGAAGGCCATCCACCAGTCCAGTATCTACGCATCTCTAGGTCGTACATGCAACCTTTAATCAACTCATCCCGATAGGCCCTCTTTGTTGTGGTCAGGACTGGCCCCGTTTGCACGTCAGGCCCCGTAATGTAGTGGCAACATAGGGGGCCTGAATGATTGGGTTGTATTCTGCCTATTCCTCGAGGACACTTGCAGCACGACACAACGCAGTAATAAGGTCCCCAAAGGCATACCTACGACCCTTATAGTCTTTGCTTTCCGCATCGCTAGTCTGAAGATTGCCCCATAGTTCAGATGCATGGCCCTTATGATTACATACGTGAGGCACACTCTATCTCTTGTCACATTGGTGAAGTGTTGCCTAGAAAGAAAGAGTGCATCATGATCTTTACCGTGACTCTCGCCTCCCGAGACAAGTGAGCAAAAGGAAAAGAGAGGTGATAGCCCCGCTCAG
>JAOTQR010069847.1:0-13370 GCA_025774065.1 Solanum ossicruentum | reverse complement strand
ACAAGGCAATATTTTATGCAAGATGCAAATAGGACAACTTCTATAAACTTTTCTAGCAACAATAGATGCACCAATAGAAGTAGACACCTCATATAACTCATGCAACAACTCGGGGTCAACATGGAGCTTTTTGGCAACAAAGGGGGAAACAAAAGAAAGAGTGGCACCCAAATAAATCAACGCATACACATCAAAATCAAAGATTTTCAACATGCCGGTAATGACATAAGGGACATCCACCCCTTGCCACCCATGTGAAGCATAAAACTGATTGTGCCTTGGGGCACCATCTTGTCGGCCACCTTTCCCCTAAGGAACCATATTAGCACCTTGTGGAGAAACCTATTTGCCTTTGTTGCAATTTCGAGGCCAATCCACCTTTTTGTGAGTCACTTCCCCCACAACCAAAGCATGCCTTAGTATCTCTCAAGCATGGGCCCTTATGACCCTTAGCACACCTAGGACACACCTCATTAGGAACCAAAACACTAACACCTTGGGGCCTTAGGAAGTCATTGGTAAATCCCCTATTAGAAGCATGAGAGGACCCTAGGCCTTGGTGGATTCGGCCACCTTTTTGGAACTTACCCTCGAAACTGGCCCTCTTAGCCTCATGACCCCTCCTCTTTCTTAATTTATCCCCTTCCATTTGCTTGGCATAGGCCGTCAAACATGACAAGTCCATGTCACTAATCAACATGGGGGAAGGACACTCCTCACTAATCAAGTCGGACACACCCATCAAAAATTTGTTCATCCTAGATCTTGAGTCGGCCACCAGATGTGGAACATATTTTGAAAGTTAGTTGAACTTGAGGGTATACTCCCTCACACTTATGGACCCTTGTCTCAAATTCATAAATTCGACCAAATTAGCTTCCCTAAGTACAAGAGGGAAGAACCGATTAAGGAAGGCCACCTTGAACTCCTCCCAAAGCACCACATAGTTGACTCCCTTCTCTTCTTTCCATTGGTAGTACCATATTTGGGCTATCCCTTTGAGTTGGTAGGCCGCCGACTCCGCCTTCAAACCCATGATAGACAAAATCTTGTAAACCTCGTCAATGAATTTTTTAGGGTCCTCACTCACCCTTGACCCTTGGAATTCCGGGGGATTCATTCTCATGAAGTCTCTCACCTGAGAAGCTGGTGCAGGAGCATTAGGGGCTTGGGCCCCTTGATTGGCTTGATTAGCCACCACTTGTGCAAGAAAGGTGAGAGCATCCTAAGCTCTCCGTTGGCCAATTGCTCCTCGAGCGTGCGGGCTCATCTTCCCCTTGTGTTGGGCATGATCTAGCATAGCAAAGAACAATCATTAGGGGGGGAAAACTTACTTCAACTCTATAGAATGACTGAGAACATGAAGAAGGGAACACATTTCCTAAAACGTCTCATAGCCTCCTACTCATAGTTGTAGTGCACAACACAACCATGAATAGGACTCTAATCAACGCGGGACTCCGAGGATCTACCAACCAAGTGCTTTGATACCACTTTTGTTATGACCCAAGCCTAGGGCCTAGACGTGACCAGCGAATGGGGCACCTGAAGGAACCCAAACAAGCCTCGTAGCATATCATTAAAAATCTTTGATCGCAGAAGCAATAAAATATGATATTAAGAGATAGGCATAACAAAGAAAATGGGACTAATGGTAATTTTCCATATCATAACATCAAGGAACAAGAGAGTCAAGACTCATAGCATAGATACATAACATGTCCAACAACATCTTTACTACATAGATAAAGGCAGGGGTAAGACAAGCAACCGAGCTCACCATCATAGTTAATAGATAACCAAAAGAAAGATAGTCTTAATACATAGCAAGAAATCATAAGCAATGTCCCCAAAATGGAGGACTCACAAACAAGCTTGTATGACAATTGAGCTAGCCACGTGGAGGAGGAGGAGGAGGAGGATCAAGAGGTGCTCCAGTTCCTACATGATGACATTATATAGGAATAAAGTATGCAATGCTATGCAACAAGAGATTAGCATCATAGTCAAAATGCATAAAGATAATCAATAACTAGCATATGTATGATTAATGCTTAAGCAAAACATGCTTACATAGGACATAACATATGTGTAAGAAGAGAACATTAAACTATTGGTGGATCGTCACACCCTACCACCCTTGGTGATTGAGGTACAAACCCCATCAATAGGTTGGTGGATCATCGTACCCTACCACTTGTGGTGCCGGAGTACAAACCCTCCGATAGGTTGATGGGTACAAACCCCCAACAAGGTTGGTGGATCATCGCACCCTACCACCCATGTTGCCGAAGTACAAAACCCCCGATAGGTTGATGTGTACAAACCTCTAACAAGGTTACCTGACGCGCAACCCCCGAGTAGGGCATGGTCACATTTAAACACTATATAAGAGAATAATATATACATACATTCATTTCTTCATTATTTCATTATCATATAGTCATTCAAGTCATAAGACATGCATTGGACCTTCAATTCCTCAAGAACCATAATCGAACATTTTGTCAAAAACTTAGAGGGTATATAGTGCTAGTGTAAAATCATACAATTCAAGAGTGAACATGCTAGAAAATTTAATGTATAACCTTCCATAGATACTTGGTAACATCCTCAAGCAATATACATCAAAATTCTTCATCAAATCTTATAATAGGTCTTAGTTTTATAGCCCAAAACTTAGAAAAATGGTCACAATTTCATAAACCCCAACATATTGTACAGTGATTTTCATGATAATTAAGACCCATTGTAAATCATCTTTAAATTATGCAAATTTAAGTAAAAGGAAGCTTGGATATCATGGGTGAAAGGAACCCATGAAAGAAATCCACATACCTTAGCTTTGGAGGTGATCTTGATGAAGATTGGAGATAGAGACTGGAAGCTTGAGTGTAATCCTTGGTATCCGGAAGGGGTTTTGAGACTTGAGTTTAGGAGTAAAATATTTGGCTAAGTGTTTGAATGAGTATTGGGGAATGTTTAGAATGATATGAGGGTGAAAAATTGGCTAAGTATAGGTATTTTCATGTTTGAGAACACTTAGGCCCAAGACTTAAAAGCGTTGGTCAAAACTGTGTCAAAACAACAACAACAACAACATAACCCCAATGCCTCAAAGGCTCCCACCCATTGCGGGGTAAGGGAGGGTCGGATGTACGCAGCCTGACCCCTATGTTTAAAAACATAGCGCGACTGTCTCCGGATGACCCATTATGAGCGTCAAAAGTTGCATTGACTAACACTATTTTGCGCTCTTGGTGCGTCGCGCCAAGGGCGCGAAAATCTCATTTTGAAATGATCACTTGGAAAAATAAAATTATTAATAGTTTGTTCTTAAATCGAGTTTAGACCTATTTTCCACTCAAAATGACCCCTTGAACAAGAATATGAAATCGGATCTTTGATATCGCGCACGAATTTTGAGATATATGAAAATTACGAATATGGGCACTTTCAAAGCACATTTTCGGGTACTTTTTGGGGTTGTTATAGATGCAAATAAGTTGAGTTCATGGAAGTAATCCAATACCAAAATCTACTTTTTGTTCTGGAGGTAGACCTGGAAGCTCTTCAGGAAACACACCAACAAATTCATTCACTACTGGAACTGATTGAAGAGTTGGTGATTCTGCCTCCATATTCTTTACTCTAACTAAATGACATATATATATCCCTAGGATGTCATCCTACTTGCCTCAAAATCAGAAATAATCTTACCCTTTGGTGCCCCAATATTGCCTTCCTATTCAAAAACTATCTTATTTGGAAAGTGGAAGTACACTCTCTTAGTTCGACAATCCATGGTGGCACAACAAGAAGCTAACCAATCCATACCCATTATAACATCAAATTCCACCGTTTTTTGCTCAATAAGGTAAGCCAATAAGTCTATGTCATAAACAATTATTACACAGGCATAATAAACCCTTCTAGCTGTAATAGATTCATCGGTTGATGTAGACACTTCAAATTATTTGTTCAATAATTTAGGTGTTCTCTTAAGTTTCCTAGCAACTAGTGGAGTGATGTATTATAGTGTAAAACTAGGGTCAATTAATGCATATACGTTATATGAACAGATGGATGATTTACCTGTGACCACATTGGGTGAAGCTTCCAAATTTTGTCAACTCCCTGGAGTATAAGTGTGATTATGGATTTTGCTAGATCAAGGTGCCTCTCTAACACCTCTATCATAGCTTATAGGTGCTTTTTAGGCCCCGCGTAATGGAGGACCAGATGATGATGATGCAACAGCTGACCCAGTAGGTTGTGTTATATCACCCATACGTCTCCTCGGGCAATGTCTCATCATACTCCCTGGCACACCACACCAATAACAAGCATCTATTCCAGCATGACATGTACCTAAATGACTCCTCCCATATTATTTGCAAGGCTACCTAGGAGTCATTTACTGGCTTGTCGAATATCCCGTTGTTCGTGCATCTTGTCCGTCATTTCTTTAACCAAACTAATTACTTCTAAACCCTTGAAGTTGCAGTAGAGCACTAGCTGTAGAGTAGAAGGATGAGGGTTTAGGCAGTCTATTAGAAAACTGAGGTCTAAGCTCACTTGGGACGGTGTAAACTGCCCTGTAGATCTAGTCCTCTTGACTACCGCCCTTTCTAACTCTTTTGTCCTTCTTCTTTTCCTATGGTCTTACATTTTTTGTGCAAAAGCTTGCATTTTCGCTATATTCATATCTTTATTCAAGGAAGCAAAGGTACAATCTATAACCAGATACGAATCCAGCTGGTCCACATATTGATGAACTCTATCAACCATAGTAGCACTACATTTGGAGTATACCTGGCCAGAGAATTAAATTGAAGGCTATATTCCCTCACGCTCATATTCCCATGGTGGAGATTTAGGAACTAATCTTCCTGGGCCTCTTGGATCTCGAATGGCAAGTAATAGTCAAGAATGCCTCTTTGAACCCCTTCCAAGTAGTTGGAGGTGCATCTATACCCGTAGATTGCTTCAAAGCTTCATACCACAATATAGCCATACCGTTCAATCAATATTTTGCTAGCTCAACCGCTTCTGTACCACTCACATGCATAACCTCCATGGTACATTGGATCTGATCGATAAAGTCTTGTGGATCTTCATTAAAATTTGACACGGTGAAGGATGGAAGGTCCAAATTATGAAAGTCATGTTTCCTCGTGCTAGCGGCCCTATTCGCACCACTTGCACCTATAAGTGGGCCTTCTTGTCTTTGACCCTAGCCAACAACTATATGAGTCAACAGTTGGACCATATTTCTCAGGTCGTGAACAGTAGCATCAGTAGGTGGTTCTAAAGGAATATCATTATTTTCTTGTTCATCTGGAGCAGGAGGAGTTGGAGATGTATGTGACAAAGATTCATCTTGAGCCTCATTCCATTGTCTCATCCGACTAGGTATACCAACCACCACTTCTACTTCCTTCCCTTTGCCTTTGATTTTTCTGGTTTCTGGCATACTTTCTGTACAAAACAATTTAGAGGTTAGACACAATCCACCTACAATACTTGGCTCTATGGTATGATCTAAAGAATGAAAAGAAAGTGAAAACTCCTAAATGCCACATAGCCCCCTACTTATAAATGTGGTGCATAACACATCCATAAAAAAGACTCTACACAGACAAAACTTTGTAGACTCCCTAGGACGACCCGCTCTGTTATCACTTTTATCACGCCTAAAGTTCCACTAAGGCAGACTGGCACTCGTTACTGACAAGGCTCGGGAGAACCAGCCTGTAACCATGCACTTTCTATGAACATTATTAGGGGTTTCCATAGTGAACATGCTTTCAAGAAAGTAGATTGTAATAACATGCCTAAAGGAAATGCATATGACTAAGCCATCAGAGCCACAATATCTAAAGTATGAGACATGACCACACTTTAATTTACACCATCTACAAAGCCTCTAAATAGAGAATAGTATCTAATAAGGGTCGGGATAGGCCTCGCCTCACAACAAATTATACAATAAAAAAAATATAAGCTCTAGACACACAAGCTCCGAAGAAACCTGGAGCTCAATAACAACAGCTAGATATCCTATAATCTTATTGGGGAGAGCTACTAGCTCCTGTACCTGCAGCATGAAATGTGAAATGACTCCAGAAAGTGCCTGAAAATGTGCCTCGGAAGTGCCCGGAATCATAATTTCCATATATCTCAAAATCTACACGTGATACTAAAAATTCGACTTCATATTCGTGATCGGGGGGTCCAATTGAGTGACATGCGGGTCTAACCCTGATTTTACAGCAACCAAATCACAATTTCAATTTTCCAAAATGCAAATTCCAGAGAGCATTCCACGCCCCTAGCGCGACGCGGCCAGGGCACGGAGAGCCTATTTTGTTGACTGTTTTTGTTTTCTCGGTCCAAGACTTTTGGTTCTTGGGCCCAAGTGTTCCCATGCGTAAAAATACCTATTCTTAGCCATTTTTCACCCTCATATCATTCAAGACATTCCCCAATACTCACTCAAACACTTAGACTCATACTTCACAATAAAACTCAAGTTAAAAAACTCATCCAAATCTAAGAATATCACTCAAGCTTCAAGTCTCCATCTCCAATCTTCATCAAGTTATTCTCCAAAGTCAAGGTATGTGGATTTCAACCATTAGGTCCTTCCACCCACATTAGTCCTTCCACCCATGGTGTCCAAGGTTCCATTTAATCTAATTTACATGTTTTTAAGTTGATTTTACATATGGGTCTATATTATGAATTTGACTATAAACTATGTTGGGGTTTTGTGAAAGTGTGACTGTTTTAGCATGTCTTGAGATATGAATCTTGGATCTATAACTTGAAATTTGATGAGGGGTTTTGATGTATATTATATGATGGTGTTACCAAGTATTGGTAGGATGATTTACTTCAAGATTTCTTGCATGATTTCACTCTTTAATTGCATGGTTTACACTAGCATTGCACACCCACAAGGTGTTTGATAAAATGTTCGGATTATGATTCCTGAGTTGTTGAAGGCTTAATGCTTAGCATATGAGATATATGAATTTATGATGATGAAAGTATGTTGTATAGATGTTAATTTCATGATGAACTTCCATAGTGTTGTGAGTTGATCAAACTAGCTTGGGGAGTTGTAGGCCCGGTTAACCACATCGAGGGGTTGGTACCTTGGTTGCTGCCTAGTACGGGGGTAGTAGGCCCGTATAACCACATCGAGGGGTTGGTACCTTGGTTGCCTAGTACAGGGGGTAGTAGGCCCATATAACCATATTGAGGGGTTGGTACCTCATTAACCATATCGAGGGGTTTGTACCTTGGTTGCTTAGTATGCGAGGTAGTATGCCCATATAACCATATTGAGGGGTTGTACCTCATTCTCCTCTCCAAGGGGGTGGTAGGCCTTGGATATTCTATATTGATGGTCACTTGCTACATATGTATTTTGTTCTATATAATCATAGCTTACTTCAAGCATCCTTCATTCATGTCATAGTGTTACTATGTTATCTATTGCCTATAATATTGCATTTTTCCTATGTTGCCTATCTATTGTTGCATTGCATCCTACATACTTAGTACATTCAAATGTACTAACGCATACTCAATGCCTACATGATGTCACCATGTAGGAACCGAAGCCCCGCTTGATCATCCTTCTCCTTCACATGGCTAGTTCGATTATCTCTTAAGCTAGTTGGTGAGTCCTCCATTCCAGGGAAAATGTTTATGATCTCATGCTATGCACTAAAACTATTCACTCTTATGCATATATTGACTATGATGGTGAGCCCAGTTGCTTGTCTTGGCCCCCGCTAAGTATCTATGTTGTAAAGGTGTTGTTAGACATGTTATGTATAATGTTATGAGCTTCACTCTCTCTTGGATCTTGATTTTCATGAGATGAAAGATGTATTTTAGCCTCGGTTATCCCTATTTACTATCTCTTGTTGTCATTTTATTGCTTCCGTGACCAAGGATATGTAATGATATGCTAAGAGGCTTGCTTAGGGTCTCTTTCGGTTCCTCATTCGTTGTGTCACATCTAGGCCCTATGTTTGATTGTGCCAAAATGCAGGTCCCCCGTAAGGGATGTTAGGACGAGATAATGTACTGAATATGGAAGGTAGGAAATACTACATAAAAAGTAAGAACTCAAATGAAATCATACATTGTTGTAAGGATAAGAGACCACCGTTAGTCATATTGTGGAATCATGTACTTTATGTCCTTTTTATTACTTTACCTTTCTTTACTGTCTAATCTGTGCACAACATATAATTCAAAGGACCAGCAAATCAGTGGTAAATTAATATCGTGCTCGACCCATGCTAGGTTTTCCTTTTTATAACGAGGTATGTAAGGAGACGATTTTGTATTACTTGGCATGAAATTTAGATTCTTTCTTGGCACATAGAGGCACTTACTAACTCCAACATAACTAATTAACAATATCTTCACTCTTTAACATGTTCATATGCTTCTATACATAGTCATTTGCAAATTTGTGTACATACTTGGATACAAAGATACATGAGTTCTTTTTGCTAAATAAAGTTCATGTGTTGTTTTATCTCCTATGCACTTCATTAATTGTGTAACCTACTCTTTTCATTGTGATATTGTCTTGTATAATTATTTACATGTTACATGCTATATCTATGGTCCTACAACTCAAATATTATGACCACCAAAAGAATCATCTCAAAGGTAAATAAAAGATAATGTAAGTTGCTTATTGATGGCTGGTATCCCATGGGTGGAAGAATCACCTAGCATGGGTCGATTCTATATTACAGCAGGTATCCCAGGGGTGAAAGGACATGGGCCGATCCCAATACTGATTTACCACTGATGAACTGGTCATTTGTATTATATGTTGTTCACAGATTATACAGTAAAGAAGGGTGAAATAATAAAATGTAACACGCCACATCTTACAATAATAATACTATGCAAATGAAACATCATATGGCTTTTCAAATCAAAGTCAATTTTTAAAAGTGCTTAAATTTCAAATTAGAGGGCGATATGTATGTCAACACTGAAGAGGATCAAGTGTAAATAAGTTTTAAGTCAAATTGAGGAGCTCACAACCTTAAAGGAAGTGAGAGAAGTGAGGTGCTTGTAGGACTTAGGAAGCTAGCAGGTAAGTCACCTACTTTTTTAGCTTAAATTTGCTAGCTAACCGGAGATGAGGCCCAACGTCGAATTTGTCCAAGTCTGATTATGAATAACGTCTGTGTTAAGGGTGTAACTTTAGCCCATGTTTTAGCATCATAAATGGACTATATTTTCAGGTCAAGAATAATAGAGAAAGGATCCAAGTACAACAAAACTCACTTGGTGAATTAGGCCAAAAATAAGTAAAAAGGAAAAGTGGGCTGGAGTCCTAACCAATTTGAACCCAATAAGGTCCAAGTAAAGGGGCAAGAAGCTGCATCACCAGCTTAGTAAAGTAAGGCTAAAAATGCCTTAGTAGGTCGGTCAAAGTCCCCCTTTAAAAAGGGTTTAAAACAGCTTCCATAAGCCATTATAACTTGAAAAAAAAATCAAATTGCTTTGCAAGTTCTCTCTGAACTCTTTCTTGACTTTACAAGCAGCCACAAGAGACTTTTAGGGTTCTTGGAGAAGCTCAACACCTTGAGAGTAAAGGTAAGTAAGTATACTTATGTGTTTAGTATGATTTTCTTATGTAAAACAAGAGGCTCAACTGATTATACCTTTGCTGAAATTGTTGGACAGCATGTGTTCCAAAAGTTGTTGTACATTTTTCTTGTTTGTTTGGAAACTTTTTTCTTTTTGGTTGGATTGATTATGAAGGGAGGCTACTTTTCTTAATGAGTATTGGTTCTATAATGATTTATAAAGGTTGCTGAACCATTTTTACAGTCCGCGAAAGTGAGTTCTTGTGTGATATCATAATTATGCTCGTAACAGGAACTTGTGGGCTGATTGATTGAGGACTATGGTCTCACGTCCTCCACCTATTTTGAGGACTATTTTTGAACTATTTTAGGACTAATTTTATGTGTATATATGGTGGGGACTGTTTGGTTAAAGTTGGAACAGGTTTGGTATTGTCGACATCAAAATGTAGCGAAGTGATGTAACGTTATGCCGCCTATTTGTATGTTGTGTAGAAATGTTATATGTTGTGCCTTGTAGGATGTTGTAAGACTGTTATGACACTAAAACAAGCTTCACATGATATGTATATGAGAATGTGTATTAGAAAATACAATTAGGGGCGGAAAGGTTGAAAGAGTATGCTCGGGTTTATAATTATCCTCTTGCTGCTTGTATGTTTTTTTATGAGATTGGGCTGCTAAGATATATCTATTAGCTGCTAATGCTAGTTTAATGACCTACTATGTTTTGATAAATATTTGGAGGAAGGTAAGGTTACCTCGAGGTAATAGCGAGGTTGTACAGCGAGGTATGTAAGGCTACTTGATTTCATATTATTTGGCATGAAACATAGATCCCTCCTTCGCACATAAAGGCACTTACCAACACTGACAAAATTATTAACCTTGTCCCAACTCTTTCACATGTTCATTTGCTCCCAAACATAGTCACCTTTAAATCTGCATACATACTTGGATACCAAGATACACGAGTTTGTTCTACTAAATAAAGTTCATCTGTTGTTCTACCTCCTATGCATTTCATTATTTGTGTAACCTACTCCTTTCATTATGGTGTTATCTTTTGTGATTAAGTACATGTCATATGTTGTATCTACAGTCCTACAGCTCCAATATTATAACCACCAAAAGAATCATCTCAAAAGTAATTGAAAGATAAAGTATATTACCTATTGATGGGTGGTAACCCAAGGGGTGGAAGAATCACCTAACCAGGGTCGATCCTATCACGGGGGGTTGCCCAAGGGGTGAAAGGAAAAGCCTAGCTAGGGTCGATCCCGATATAGATTTACCACTGATCAGTTGGTCATTTGTATACATATTGTGCACAGATTATACAGTAAAGGTAAAGTAATAAAAAGAACATAAAGTACATGATCCACAGTATGACTAAGGGTGGTCTCTTATCCTACACCAGTGCATAGTTTCATTTGAGTTGTTACTTCATATACAATATTTCCTGCCTCACATATTCAGTATATTATTTCGTACCAAAGACCCTTATAGGGGACCTGCATTTCATGCTGTAGGTACAGGTGCTAGTAGATCTCCCTAGTAGGAGTACATGATATCCAGCTGTTGTTACCAAGCTCCAGGTTGCTTTGGAGCTTTGTGTGTCGAGAGCTTATATTTTTTTATTATATAGTTAGTTGAGGCGGGGCCTGTCCCGACCCTTATCAGATACTTTTCCTTATCTAGAGGCTTTGTAAACTATGTAAATTAGAGTGTGGTCATGTCTCCTACTTTAGACAACATGGCCCTAATGGCCTAGCCATATGCATGTTATTAATGTTTACTTTCTTAGAGGCATGTTGAATGAAGAAATTCCTTACAATATATATAGAAAGTGCATGGATACATGCTGGTTCTCCAGAGCCTTATCGGCAACAGGTGCCAGTCTGCCTTAACGGGACTTTGGACGTGACATAAAAAGGACATAAAGTACATGATTCCACAATATGACTAAAGGTGGTCTCTTACCCTTACACAAATGCATAATTTCATTTGAGTTCTTACTTCATATGCAGTACTTCTTGGCTTACATATTTAGTATATTATCTCGTTCTTATGTCCCTTACGAGGGACCTGTATTTCATACTGTAGGTACAAGAGCTAGTACATCTCCCTAGTAGGAGTACAGGATATCCAGCTACTGTTACTAAGCTCCAGGTTCCTTTGGGCTTTATATATCTAGAGCTTATATTTTCGTCTTGTATATTTAGTCATGAGGTGGGGCTTTCCCCAGCCCTTATCAGATACTATTCCCTATTTTGGGGCTTTGTAGATAATGTAAAGTAAACTATGGTCATGTCTCGTACTTTAGACATTGTAGCTCCAGCGGCCTAGTCATATGCATTTTCTTTTGGCTTGTTACTACTATCTACTTTCTTGAAAGCATGTTGAATATGGAAACCCCTTATAATGTTTATAGATAGTACATGATTATATGTTGGTTCTCCCAAGCCTTGTCGACAACGAGTGCCAGTCCACCTTAATGGGACTTCGGGTTGGTGATTCTGCCTGCATATCCCTCACTCTAACTAGATGACACATATATCCCTTGGATATCATCTTTCTTGCCATAAAATAAGTAATAAACTTACCCTTTGATTCCCCAATATTGCCTTCCCATTCAAGAACTGCCTCATTTGGAAAGTGGAAGCAACTCTCTTTGTTCGGTAATCCATGGTGGCATTGCAAGAAGCTAACCAATCCCTACCCATTATAACATCAAATTCCACCATTTCTAGCTCAATAAAGGTCAGCCAATGTGTCATGGTGACAAATAGTTAGTACACAGTCATAATAAACTCTTCTAGCCATAATAGATTCATAGGTTGGTGCAGACACTTCAAATGGTTTGATCAATAATTTAGGCATTCTCTTAATCTTCCTAGCAACTAGCGGAGTGATGTATGATAGAACTAGGGCCAATTCATGCATATATATTATGTGAAAAGTTGGAAATATTCCTGTGACCACATCGGGTGAAGCTTCAACATTTTGCCGACTTCCCATAGCATAAGTGTGATTCTAGACTCTGCTAGAGCTAGCTACCCCTTTAACACCTCTACCATGACTTGTAGGTGCTTGCTGAACCCTCCTTAATGAAGGAATGGATGATGATGATGCAAAGGTTGACCCAGTAGGTTCACTATATCACCCATGCGTCTCCTCGGGCAAATTCTCATCATATACCAGCACATCACACCAGTAACAAGCATCTGTCCTAACACAACATGTACCTAAATGACTTCTCCCACATTGTTTGCAAGGCTATGTAGGAATCAATTGCTGGTTTTCTGAATATCCAGTTGTCCGTGCACCTTGTCCTTCACTTTTTTGACCAAAATGATTACTTCTAAATCCTCGAAGTTATGGTGGCGCACTAGCTGAAGAGTAGGAAGATGATGACCTAGGAGGTCTTTTAGAAACCTGAGGCCTAAACTCACCTTGGGATGGTGTAAACTGCCCCATAGATTTGGCCATCTTTGACTACCCCCTCTCTAACTCTTGTGTCCTTCTTTTTCGCCTCTAATCCTCTAGTTTCTGTGCAAAAGCTTGCATCCTCGCTATATCCATTTTTTTATTCACTGAAGCAATGGTACAGTCTCTAACCAGTTATGAATCCAACCTATCCATATACTGATGAACTCTATTTGCCATAGTAGCAACTACATTAGGAGCATACCTGGCTAGGGAATTAAATTGAAGGCTATACTCCCT
>JAOTQR010069846.1:0-46871 GCA_025774065.1 Solanum ossicruentum | reverse complement strand
ATTGGAGATGGAGACTTAAAGCTTGAAGAAGAACCTTGAAGGAGAACCTTAGCTTGGGATGAGGGTTTGGGACTTGAGTTTGGGGATTTATCACTATGTGTTTCAGTGAGTATTGGGGAATGCTTAGGATGATATGAGGATGAAATAAGGCTAAGTATAGGTAAAAACATGGTTGGAAACACTTAGGCCAAAGACTCCAAAGCCTTGGACCGAGATAGAATTCACTGGCAATAAAATACACTGGCCCACGATGCAGACCTGTTGCGGATCATCTCTAGAAATTGAAATTTTGAAAATTTGAAATTGTGATTTGATTGTTCTAAAATGAGGTTAGACCCTTCTCCCCCTAAGTTTGACGCACTGAACAAGAATATGAAGTCAAATTTTTGATATCGCACATGGATTTTAAGATATATAGAATTTATAATTCAGGGCATTTCGACGCACATTCTCGTGTACTTTCTGAGGTCATTTCAGTTGAGGTCTCTATGACCAACTCTATGAGCCATAAATCCATAACTCGTAAACTGGTCCGTGAAACATAGTCCCTAAATTTAGGGTTTTGATGTTTTATGAAACCATGGTTTATGAGCCGTAAAACAATCAACGACCCGTAACCGAGGTTTTGTAGAGTCTAGGCCAATTAACTTTTTAGTTGACCCGGTCAAGGTTTAAATAATGGTGTCAATTTATTTTGACCCTATTCTTGCCCTAATGACAAAATTAACCTGACCAACCCCTCCTCCTCATGAATCCAACCACCGAGGCCACCATATACTTATTTTCTAGCAAGTTTCCGGTAGCCTAGGGTTTTGTGCCTAGTCACCTCCTTCATCTTTTTCACTTTAATCACAAATCATATGAAGTTTTTGATTAAATTAAGACCCCTAATTTGCTTTGTTTTGGATTATTGAATATGAAATTATGTTGGGAATGATGCTTAGAAATAAAATCCATGTTTGAATTTAATTCGTGATATGTGGAATTAGGTTACCCATGCTTGAATAATGATTTAAATTCGGAATTAGGCATTATGGCCTTAATTTCATGTGCTAAGTGGCCTTAATCACGCTTAATCTCTTTCAATGGGGTATATGTGTTGTATAACATGGGGGTATTGGTTGTAGTATGGAAATCACATGAGAGTGTATGTTTTTGCTTCGATGCTAGTAATATGTTTGTCGAAAAAAGTCATTTTGGGTCTGTGTGATGGGCTTAGAAACTCAGGTGACTGAGTTTTCCTGACCACGAGTGGCCTTTACGGCCCGTGGATTATTCCATGAGTCATAATTTCCCCTCGTGCAAGATTTCCAGAAACTTGATGTTTCTGAGTATCCATCAGACAAGACCTTCTACGAGTCATAGATCCCTTTTACGGCTTGTAGCTAGGTCTCATAGATCCCTGCCTAGAATTGAAGTTCTTACTGGAAATCTCTACGATCTGCCTATGACTTGTAAGGCACTTTATGTGTCATACCTGGTCTCTTAGACTTTCCCAGTAACAAAACTTATTTGAACCACTACTTTATGAAGGCTCTTTACGGATTGTAGTATCCACTGCGGCTCATAAAGATGCTTTCATACAACCCTTCTGTAACTTATTCAGATGATCTTTTGCATCTTAATTTTTTGATTTGTGGGGCTAACCATGGTGCGTATATATTAATGTTTCAGGTACTATGGCCCGAAAAGCCAAACATGGTGAGAGCTAGGCCCTATAGAGGAGGCTCAGAGATGAGCCTCCAAATGATGAGAAGGTCACTACAGTAAGTGGCTCACTAAAGGTGTTGGATGTCTGCCCAGACCAAGATGTGATTGACCAGTCACCAGAGCCATTGCCAGAGCCGGGTAGACTCAGGCTCTTATTGTTTGCACCCCCCAGTCTGAGGAGAGAGACAACTACGAGAGTGGTTTACCACAGATGACTCCATCTAGAGCGGAGTCCAACATTGAGGGAGGCTCTAAGGTTGAATTAAAGATAGAGTCCTCTATTGTACCCTTATCATCACCATCTACACCGGACGCCCTTACTAGCCGGTGGTGGTCAAGGGCATGTAGGAGATATAACTAGAGGGTGTGAAGTCGACAGAATGTGGCAAGCTAGCCCTCTCCATCTATAAGGAGTCCCGAGTTATCTCAGATAGACTCGACAGGGTCCTTGCCCTGTAGGACACAATGACTCGGTATGGGCTTCAGACACATGCTCTTGGACAATACTTCCCGACCATAGGGGAAGAAGCCCCTCACTTAGCCCAAAATGACTAAGATGAGAGTGAGGGGCCGGTAGGTAGAATATAGGAGTCCACTATCCATTGGA
Organism: Solanum ossicruentum; assembly: GCA_025774065.1. Lineage (NCBI taxonomy): Eukaryota > Viridiplantae > Streptophyta > Magnoliopsida > Solanales > Solanaceae > Solanum > Solanum ossicruentum. The sequence goes on along the minus strand of JAOTQR010069846.1, from coordinate 44,554 downwards.
TAGTATTTTGATCAGAGTTCCCTGCCCCCAAATCCACCATAGGACTACAAGGTGGTGCAGACAAGGGACCCACTTGTGATGAAAAATCTAGAGAGATAAGCCACTTTGATGAGATGGGTGGATGGATATATTGCTGAGTAGGGTCCAGAACCTATAAGGGTCCCCACCCTCTCAAAGTATATTGTCAAGGATTCGCTCAGTTTCCTCGTAAAGTTTTGGTGGGCGATTATTCGTTCACGCATCCAGTAGATACTTGCTAATAATTCACTGGCATAGGAGCACGCAGTTTTTGTTGCCAGCATTTAGGTGGCTGTGATATTAACTGGCCCACCTCATTACCAACCAGATTCATGAGGCTGTACTAAAGAGGTCCGCCTCCATCCCATTCTTATGCTTGATATATATACTATGTCTAGAGTTGAGGGTGGAGATATTACACCAACTAAACTAGTTGATTGAGGCCTAGAATACATTGGATCCCAGCCTAATTAAGGCTAAAGAGAACCCAGTGGCACTCTAGCGAGCACAACCTCCACATTTGCCTGAGATGTTCTCCCTAACTCCACCATCTGATGGTTCATAAACTACCACTGCCATGGATGCTACTATTGAGGTTGGGCCCCAGTAGCTTGAGGTAGATGAGGAGAGGGGGTCCCCTACTTCTATTTCTGCTCCATATGCCATGATTTACAAGCTACTACCACAGGCATGGTCTACCGCAGTCATAGTTGACTCAGCTTGTTCATCAGATCAGGCCATGGGTCCGCCAGACCATTTCAAACTTGGAGGATCAGATGCAGGCGTTCGCGATTGCCACTACTCACAACCATATCTCTACCGTGGATGCCCACATTAACGGCTTCAAGGAAAGGGTAAAGTGGATATTGAGTGAGGCCTGACCTTTAGATTTATCAGTTATGCAGATGGAGATCTAGCAGCTCCGAGCTTTCATGCCAGCAACACTCGCAGCACTGCTGTAGTACCAGGGACTATACCTCCGATGCTGGTGGTTGATTTATTTGCTCCTGATGAGCCCATTCAATCTTTCTACGAGAAGTGACCCTACTCGATCGATGATCCCGATGCTGTACGATTTCAGGCGTGGATGACAGTAAAGGAGGAGTTTGAGCTTATCTTGAGGAGATTGAGACAGGACAAGGAGATATTAAGAGCTCAACATTTAGCGCAGGTGAGGGATATTGGCCCCTCGGGACAGAGTACTACTACTAAGCAGACCATCCCATAGGTGGAGGGTGGCCAGACTTAGCCATACACTGGCGCTTAGGTACCAAAGTATGCTTTTATACCTTTTATGTTTTATTTTTTTTGATTTTGTGCATAGGGGACAATGCATATCATTTTCGATGAGGTGTGGGTAGTTATGTGCCTTAGTGAAGTCTGAGTTGCTTGGGTCCATAACTTCCCCAATTTTTTATCTTGGGGTTTTCTTGCCTATGTTTTTTCTCCATTAGATATTTACTTTCTGTTGAACCGGCATATTTTGGATGTTTAGATACTATTTGTAGCATATAGTACCAATATTTGTGGCATATAGCCTATTTTTGTGTTTTGTTTGGAAAATGACACCCACAAAACATTTTGATTAGTAGTTAGATAGAAAGCATGCATGTTTATGTTTGTGACAATATTTGTTTTGACAAGTCAGGATATATTTAGATAAAGAATATGATCTAAGAGTCCTTTGTTGATAATGCATGTAGTGCCATGTGAGTGTAAGTATAATTTGCTAGATTCATGTGTTTTATACTGATTCAAAACTTTCCATGTTACTCTTAGTTGGATTTTAGATTAATTGGATTAGGAAAGGATCTTAGACCATTGTTCTTAATAGTCCACTTAGCCTAAAATGACCAACCAAAATGATTCTATAATCCCTTGTTCCTAATGTTTGAGCTTAACATATACCTATTCTTTGAAAACACCTGATTAACTAAGCCTTGTTAGTTGTAAAATCCAGAAATCGGCCTTGGTCTTTCCTTGAACATTGTGTACTTTGACTGAGGAAAAAAGTTTAAGTTGAGGTGGCTACCAAAAGTGGCCCTGGTTTTGAGGATAGATATTGTGTACCTCAACACAGGCCAAAAGCCTAAGTTGAGGGTGGCTTTTGTAAGGGTACAACACAAAAATAAGGGGGTGAGTTAGTGATATAAGAAAACTTAGGGAAACATCATGTATAAGGTGCAAGAAAAATAAGTGATGCCTTAGTTGTAAGCTTAAAAGCAAAATAAAATGTAAAAACAAGGCAAAAAGCTGAAAAATGAAAAGAAATCACCCAGAAAAGCTTGAAATAGCAAAAAGGAGAACAAGGTGAAAATAACAGAGTTGGTAGGGAAAAAATGTGGAAAAACAAAGTGTCCAAGAGGGCCTTTGGTCACTATTTTCCTATAATATCATACCAAAGCTGGTTGATCCTACATTACAAGCCTAAAAAGCCCTAAAATGATCCTACTCCAGTTAGTTAAAGGTTTGAACCATGAGATAGGGGCAAGCCTATGGAATTAGACATAGTGCATGAATATCTTTTGTAAGAGTGAGTGATTTTGCATAGTCCCAATGTTATACATGAAAACATCATTGAGTGTCAGATATGAGACTTCTTTATGCGAGGGCACTTGCATTGCATTGTTAGCACTAAACTTGTTCAGTGATTGTGAATTCTTGATAATACCTTGCTTGTCATAGTTGTGTTGTCACATGCACTAGTTTGTATTGGTTTGCTAGATAACTATCTGATCTTATTTTGAAGAGTTGGTGTAGGTGTCTGAGTTTGAGATTTATATGATGTATGCCATTAGGTTGAGGTCTGTGTGTTACTATATTATCTATATAGATTGAGTCCCCCGATTGAGGACAAGCAAAAATTTAAGTTAAGGGTGTTAATGTGCTGCCAAAATATAATACTTTTGATCCTTAAAGCTTGGAATTTTTTGTGTTCTCAATGCAATGTTAGTTTGTTTTATGAGTTTTTTTGTTCATATTTGCAGGATTACAGGTTGGCTTTGATTGTTAGAAAAATTTCAGAAGTTTCTTTTTTTGGTTGTTATACGAGATCCTTTATGGGCTATAGACCATTCTACGAATCGTAGGGTGATTTCGTGAATAATTCCAGTAAGGAGCTGTTTTCTAAAGTTTATTTTGTGAACATGCAGCCAAGCTGTAAAAGGTTTTACGAGTCATAGAAGATGGTTCATTCCCTGAGGATTAGAGACTTGGACTTTCAGGAGTTTCATCAGACCAAACACCCCTTTATAGGTTGTAAATTACTTTATGAGTCTAGAGGGATATCGTACTGTTGAAATCAAAATTTCTATTAGTTAAGTAGAGAGCCCGATTGGAGGCCATGGAATGCAATAGGCCTGTAACAACTTTCGTATCGTGTGCCAACTAGCTCTCCTATTTAGTTTTGGACTGTATTTTACTTATTATAAATTGTTATTTTAGGTTATTTTTCATAAGGTTTCACCTAGTACTCAGAGAACTCAGTAAGTAAAGAGAGAAAATTGTAAGATCATATTGGAGAGTCTTTGAGAACACTTGTGTTTGAATTTCATCTTGAAGCTTGTGATTCTTATTGTTGGATTTGCTTGTTCTTAATTATATTGTGTAAGTGTTCTATTATGTTTTCTCAATTCATAATTCTTTGCATCTATACCTAGAATGAGTAGCTAAATCCATAACTAGGGTTGTGGGAGCAATGAAGAACTAACAAAGCAAAGCCAGATAATTCATGATTCTTGGAAGGTGTGGATGTATGTATTAATCAGTTCTCTTCATTTTGCATGTTTTCTAATGGTGGAAAACATTAGAACCCACCTAGTGTTACTAGCTGGACTAAGATAGTAATAAATAGGAGAAGAGAGTAATTAACAACATTCGATTGATTTGTTCTCGTCTAATCAATGAAACTAGGCCAAGGGGAGGTTGTGCTGGGACCAATAAGTAAGGCTTAGGAATGTGCATTATGGAGATGGGCCAAGTTGCATAGTAATATTTACCTATCACCTTTGACCAAAGGGCTTAGTGAACATAGCTTACCGTCTTGCATGCTATACACTAGAAAAGAATTAGGCGATCCAGTGATAGTGAGTTGGGGAATCATGGGGAATACAATACCCTAGTTTCTCTCCGTATTGACTTCTTTCTTGCTATAGTTAGTTTAGTTATATTTCTCATTGAGTATTGCATACCCACCTCCATATTAGGGGAAGTAAGTTAGTTAACCATTCAAATTGCAATAAGTGAATTCTCTCTAGTCTATGTATTTCATATGAGTTCGACTCTAACCTTTGTTAGGTTTTATTTCTTGATAGCGACTACTTTTTTCTCTAAAAAGGAGGTATAACTTGGACAACATCAGGAATAATCGGAGGTTTGGGTGTCACAACCTGATTTATCAGGCCATTATGGTACCTACTCAACCCACTAGTAGGTAAGCCTATCTCATAGTCCTGACCCATAGACAACTGACTATCTAGACTTATTCAATCATACTAAGTAAAATTTGTCACAATTAAGATAATATATAGAAACATTGAAGAAAATGACATATTGAAACCCACCCAAAACTTGTCACAAATTAGTATTTGAGCTTCTAATAAACCAAACAAGAGTACAAGGCTTTTACAAAATACAATATCAGTATAGACTATCACTAAACATAAAATTAAGATAAGTCCCAATGCCATAAGGTGGAAATTGGTAACTCCAGATGCCAGGAGCTCACCACGATCTCTGAGATCTCAGTCTACTCTCCCTAAATGAAAATCAACAACGGAAACTCGCACTGTGATTTGTATGGGGAAGAAATGTAGTATGAGTACCAAATAAACAATACTCAACATTTATAGGTCCACTGAGCGCCATAGATAAGCAAGTATAAATATAATGGGAATAAGACAAGTAAAACATAAGTAACAAGATAGCAGCCATAATAACAAGAAATTAAGATCAATATGATCACTAAAAGAAGTCCGAGAGTGTACCTAGGATGATTAAGTCTACTGTCTTCTAGCATAAAAGATAGGTTATGAGAACAAATTAGCAATAACAATGAGGGAAAATATAGAGTCTGGGTTAATCCATTAAACCTAGAAACTAGTTTGAAAAAACCTGGGAATGTACATGCTCAACTCAAAAAAAAAAAAACTCCTACCATGACAATAGAATCATCTAGTGTCCCATACCACCGGCAATAACTATATTAAAGAGGTTAGGAGCTAGGGTTCTCCAAGAGTGAATGCCCTAGGGATCGAGGCCATGCCTGTAACCTTAGATACTCTTCTAATATCTTAGTGTGATAGAGCCTGCCTTACAACCCCAATACTCACCATAAATGGCCAAATCAATTGTGATAGGGCCTTGAACCTCAAAGCTCCAAATAATCAAATCAATACAGGCAGGTTTGAACCCTAATGTTCTACACAGTCAAATCAATCGAGACAAGGCCTTGAACCCTGATGCTCTAAATAGTTATGCATCAGTAGAATTAGGGCTTGTACACCAATGCTTTATATAAATAATTAATCTACCAAGGTAGGGTCTATACCTCAATGCTCTATGCAAATAGCTAATTATCATGATCCAAGCCTAGAGCCTATTCGTAATACAACAAATGAGAAACTTGAAGGCACCTTACCCAAGCCTCTTAGCATACATAAAGCATTTCCTAGGAATTGAACATAAATAAACCCGGAACTTAAATGTGAAGCCGGGTCAAGGAGAATCAACATAAATTCCTAATAGAAACTTAAAACATAGACTCTTAATACTTTGTGCAACAATACTTCTATAGAGTTGGCAGGGGCTAAGAAATGTTCAAGCTCACACTTAAGTAAATTATGATAAAAGAAATTCAACTAGATAATCCAAAGTTCTTAATATATCAATCATGAATGAAACTAGGATATTGTACCCAAGCTAGAGGACTTACCAACTCTCATCTTCAATAATCTAAAGCTAGCCACATGGAGGAGGATCACTGTACCCTACTAGTGAAATCATGTAGGCAAAGGTATGCGTTAGCACTTTGAATATACTAGTTCATGGGTATGCAATTCATTTGGGTATATGTCATGAGCTAGCGAACAATATGATCATTTAAGACATTACTTACGCCATGGAACATAAGATAATTCATATGGAAAGTAAGGAGCATACACTTATTTAAAGGCAAGATAAAGCACTTAAACATAGAATAATGAGAAACTAGGTTGTTAGGCATAAGTGAAATAGTAATACCTTTAGAAAACAAAGAATTTCTTTAAGGGAAGGGCCATCATACTATGGATGAGACTTTAGTAATCATAATGCAGAACAACTTGCATACTTGAAGAGAAAATCATGTACCTTTATGAGAAATACATTTTGTAGTAACAAGGGACCATAAACATTTGCGAGAGCAATCTTTAACTGACATAAACAATGTGAGCTAAATCATGGAGTCCTAATATTTCCCCTAAACAAGAAGAAGGGGGAGATCACTTTCCAAGGAGACCTCCTAAGATTCCTTAGTGGATCCACTATAGGTGGTCGAGAAATCAACCTTTATAAGTGGGTGACCCCTAGTTCCTATGGTGACACATAGTTATGGGATAATGACATCCTTTTAATCGTCTCATGCCCCAAATATTGGAGAGCTTCCACATTTATCCCAAAGTCTACTCAGTGCTAAGTAAATTTTCACGAGACAATCATAAGGAGTTATTTAATATGGAGAGGCATTCTACTTTAGAACATTAATCATCAAAAGGATAGCTCCTAAATTTTGTCTATGCCTATACTAACAACCTATCTTTATTTTATAATCATAGCTATGTGAGAAAACTCATATCTTAATCATTCTTGACTTACACTTCATCATAAGAGCTTGTTGTAGGAAACTCCATAGCTTGATGCAACAATGCATGTAAACTTGCTTAAAATCATACAGTTTGGATGAAATATGCATACCCATGTAAATTGAGTACAATAGAATTGTAATTGGGATGACCTATAGCTAATTCACAAACTCATCTCTTTAAAGTGTTAGAATGCTTGAGCCAATATGCTAGAACATGAAATTTATGCAAATCTTAACTTGTTGCATATTCACCAATAACAGGAAATCATGAGTTCAAGTCAAATTTAAGAAACCTAATATCCATCTTGTAAATCCAAATTTGTGAGCAAGGAAAAGTCATAAGGTAATCATGAAATTATAAAATTATTAGCTATTCATGTATAAGAGCAATAGAATACGTAAACTTAAAACATAATTTAAAGAAGCCATATCATAGTCTCCATAACCCTTAAATTTACTTATCAAAACTCAAGAAATTTGTGAGTTTTAAACAAAAAAACTTAGTTTATAATTATTCATGCATGTAGATAGTAGAAGCCATCAATTTAGAAAACCCATCAAATATCTCTAGAAGCCTAACTTCAATAATATAGGAATTCAAGATATAACATCCTTCTCATGAAATTAAATAATATTTCACAGTGGTATACGCTAACTAACATCAATAGAATCATAATATAATTATTTGGAATCATAATTTTAAAACCCACGAAAAATTGTATACTTGGAATTAAGGAATTGAATGGAAAATACAGTGGGACTCCATGAATGAAATGAACCCCACGATGAACCCCACATTCCTTAGTGGAAAATTTATAGAAGAACATTGATTTAAGAAGAGGAACTTGAAACCCTAGGTTTGGTCTTCTCTTGAACTTGAGGAAGAGGGAACTTAAGAGTGTTTAGAAGGTCTAATACCTAGGTTAATTGTTTTGGAGAATGAATTGCAGGGAGGAGGATTTGGGTAGTAATATGCTGAACATAGGTCATATAGGAGCCAAAACAATGTAGTATAGGGCTTAGGTTTGGACAAAAAGATGTATACTACCAATACTATTGTCCTTGTAAAACCTAGGTTGAATTTTCCCTTCCTCGATCTTCACTTCAGGAACCCATTCTGTGAACCATAAACAAAACCAGACCTATCATGTCATTCATAAACCAAGACCTAAAACCTATTATCTTAGGCCCCAAAGCCATAAACTCTTCTTCATATCGCTCCACCAATAGACTTTTGTCAGGTCATGGTATATCCTAGTAAAACCTAGTTGAATAGAGCATCTAGAGCTATGAGCTTTTGCCATAATTCTTTCTTGAATATCAAATGCTTGGAACATACAATATACCTTGGTACCTTAGCACACCATCTCCCTCTTTCGTAAAATCCATCATTTTCTACTTATGCACTTCTTTCTTCAACTAAAGTAGGACACAATCTTAGTCTTGCTTTTCTTTCACCTCTAACACAAGAGATGATGCAAACCTATTCTAAATAATGACTCCATCTTCATTAGAATACATAAGCTGAACTCCCAATCAAGTAAGTATATTTACCTCTTTGGCTAGTTCCTTCTTCTCCTCCTCAACATGGGTAGTGCTTCCCATAAACAGCCTGTGAAGAACATCAGCAACCACATTATCTTTACCTGAGTGGTAGAGAATATTCATATTGAAATCCACATTATCTTTACCTGGGTAGTAGAGAATGCTCATATTGAAATTCTTCAAAAATTCAAGTTATCTCCTCTGCCTCAGGTTAATCTCCTTCTGATTGAAGACATAATACAAGCTTTTATGGTCTGTGAGTACATTCATATGCACTCCATACAAATAGTGATGCCAGAATTGGAGAGAAAATATCACGGTCGCTAAATCTAGGTCATTAGTAAGGGAGTTCCTCTCATGAACCTTAAGCTGTAGGGAAGCATACGCTATTACGTTTCACCACTGCATCAATATATAACCCAACCTAACTTTTAAAGTATCAAAATAGATTACAAAATCCTATGTATCATCAGGTAAGGTCAATACTGTAACCATCATCAGTTTGGCTTCAATTTTTGGAAACATTTCTCACAAGTATCAGACTATTGGAACTTAGCTTTGTTTTAATTCAGCTTAGTCAATGGTGATGATATCGATGATAATCACTCTACAAACCTTTTGTAGTAGCCAGCCAAATGCAAGAAGCTTCTTATATCTGTAGGGGATGTGGATATAGGTCAATTCTTCACTACCTCAATTTTTTGGGTATCAATCAAAAAACTATCATTAGATACAGTATGGGCTAGGTATGTCGCTGATCTTAGCCAGAATTCACTTTTTAAGAACTTTGCATATAACTTCCTATCTTTAAGTGTGTGGAGAACAATCTTAAGATGATTGCCATGTTCTTCCTCACTCTTGAAATAAACTAATATGTCATCTTTAAATAATCTCTCTATAAATAATACAAAAAAAACATATCTAGATATGACTTAAACACCCATTTCATGAGATCCATAAAAGTTGCAGTGCATTAGTCAATCAAAAGGACATAACAAGAAACACAAAATGGCCATAACAAGTTTGAATAGCTATCTTTATGATGTCACCTTCCCTCGCCTTTAACTGATGATAACTTGATCTGAGGTCTATCTTTGAGAATAAGTGGCACCCTGAAGTTGGTTAAATAAATCATTGTCATGCGCCAAAGTCCCGTTAGAACAGACTGGCACCCGTAGCCGATAAGGCTTAGGAGAACCAACCTGTATCTATGCACTTTTTATACATATTATAAGGGGTTTCCACGTTTGACATACCTTTAGGAAGATAAACAGTGATAACAAGCCAAATGGAAATGCATATGACTAGGCCGTTGGGGCCACGATACTTAAAGTACGAGACATGACCACACTTTACTTTACATAGTCTACAAAGCCTCTAGATAAGAGAAAGTATCTGACAAGGGTCGGGACAAGCCCCGCCTCAGCTAGCTATATAGTATAAACATATAAGCTCTAGACATACACAAAGCGCCGAAGTAACTTGGAGCTTGATAACCACAGATGAATGTCCTGTACTCCTACTAGGGAGATGTACTAGCACCTGTATCTGCAGTATGAAATACAGGTCCCCCATAAGGGATGTCTGTACGAGATAATATATTGAGTATGTAAGGTAGGATATATTGTATTTAAAGTAACAACTCAAATAAAAACATACATCGGTGTAAGATTTGGGATGACCTTTGGTTATACTTTGGAATCATGTACTTTATGTTCTTTATATTACTTTACTTTTACTATAAAATCTGTGCACAACCGTAAAACAAATGACCAACTGATCAGTGGTGAGCTGTATCTGGTTCGTCCCTGGCTAGGTTCTTCCTTAACCCCTCAGGCTACCTCCCGTGATAGGATCGTCCCTTTCTAGGTGTTACTTCCACCCCTCGGGCTACCACCTATCAAAAATTGTATACTGTATCTTTCAATTACCTTTGAGATGATTTTTTTGGTGGTCATAATATTGGAGCTGTAAGACTGTATATGTAGCATATGACATGTGGATAATCATATAAGACAATATGACAATGAAAAAGAGTACGTTGCACAAATAATAAAATGCGTATAAAATGAAACAACTCGTGAACTTTATCTAGTAACAAGAATTCCTGTAACTTGGTATACAAGCATGTATGCAGATTTGAAAGTGACTATGTATGGAAGCATGTTAACATGTCAAAGAATGGAGACATGGTTAATAGTTGTGTCGGAGTTGGCAAGTGCCTTTATGTACCAAGGAGAGATCCATGCTTCATGCCAAGTGATACGAAATCAAGTAGCCTTACATACCTCGTTGTCTGACCTTGTTACCACCTCAGAATAACCTTTCATTCTTCCAAATACTTATCTACAACATAGTAAGGGTTAAGACTAGCATTAGCAGCCGATAGACACATCTTGGCATTCCAATTACATAACAAAACAACACACGGGCAACAAGCATTTAATTAGCGACATCAAGGCGTTTCTTCAACCTTTTCACATATAACCGTATTTTCGAACAACCATTCTCATGTACATGTCATATACATCTTGTTTAAGACTATTGACAGTCTTACAAAAGACCACAAAGCACAACACATAACAATTTTACACAACCTAAAAATGGACAGCATAACGTTACCTTCCTTCACAACATTTCGACATCGATAATTCCAAAACTATTCCAACTTTAACCAAACTGTTCTGGCAACATTTACAAATACAAACAGACCTAAAACAGTCTTATAACAACACTTAAGAAGTCATGAAGGACGTGATCTAATAACCTTCCATCCAACAGCCCACAAGTTTCAATCAACATTCCATGTAAGATAACACAATAAAACGCGCTTGGTAAGTGAAACCAAAACCAGTGCAACAACCTTAGGGTGATGTTTATAAATTAAACCATGTTAACAACACCAATTTGTCTTCATAGTACAGCCTACAACCCATAGAAAGATCACTAAAACAAAAGGAAAATATGCAGCAACTTTAAAAACAGAATCTGTCCAGATTTTTCAGCACCAACATACTAGCATATACTTCTTGTTTTTCATAAGAAAACCATACTAAACATATGTATAAACTTACTTACCACTTACTTCAAGGTGTAGGGCTTATCCAAGAACCCTAGAAGTCCCTTTTAGCTGCTTCACAAAGTGAAGAACAGTTGAGAAAACTTTAGAGACAAATCTGTTTTATTTTTTTGTGAGTTCAAGTGAACAATGACTTGTGGAGCTGCTTTGGAACCCTTTATAAAGAGATCTTATTCTGACCTTCTCTTGAACTTTTGACTATCTTATAACACACATTATCAAGTTGCTTATCCACCAGCTTGACCCTCAAACTTGGGCCTAAATGAGTCTCCAAGTTGATGGGCTTGGCTACCTATTTTTCAACTTTCTTCTTCACTTTGGTTGGGCCCAAAGTATCCAACAACTTGTGATGTCTTAGGGACCTTTTAATATCCTCCTTGGGCTGATCATATAGTCCATTTATGATGGTAAACCATGGGCCAAAGTTACACCCTTAACCCCAGAATTTATTCATAATCGAGTTTGGACAAATTCGACGTCGAGCTTCGTCTCTATTTAGCTAGAAAATTTAATCTAAGCAAGTAGGTGACTCACCTGCTAGCTTCCCAAGTCCTACAAGCACGCCAATTCTCTCACTTCATTTAAGGCCTTAATCTACTCAATTCGACACAAAACATATATACACTCGACCCTCTTAAGCGTTGGACGCATGTATAGCCCATTAACACGAGATTCAAGCACTTTTATAAATTGGCGCTAATTTGACCAAACCATGTCATGCTTCATTTGAATTGTACTAGTATTGTAAGGTGTGGCGTGTTACAATCATATATCCAACGGATAGGGTACTTGTTCTTTATGGTGACCTTATTCATTTGTCAATAATCAATACACATCCTAAAGGACCCATCTTTCTTTTACACAAATAGGATAGGAGCGCCCTAGGGTAAGACACTTGGCCTAATGAATCCCTTTTCTAACAAGTCCTTCAACTTCTTGTCAGCTCCTTAATCTCATCACGGGTCACTCTATATGGTGGAATGAAAATAGGTTATTTATCAGGAAGGATATCAATTCCAAGTTGATCTTCCTATCTAGAGAGACTCTAGGTAGATCATCGAAAAATACTTCAGGAAACTCATTGACAATCAAGACTTATTCAAGGGATGGAACTATATGATAGATACACCCTTTAGCTTTCTGGCCCTGAGGTAGAAAATAAATTTATCCTTAGTCACTGTAGGACTACCCTTCCACTCTATAACAGGCTATTGGGAAACTGAAGCTTGATGGTTTGGGTTCTATAATCAATAAAGTCATAACAAACATAAAGTCAATCCATGTCAAAAATCACATCAAATCAACCATTTCTAACTCAACTAAGTTAGCTATGGCATCTCTAAGATAGGCAGACATATTACAATCTCTATAGACCCTTCCAGTTAGAAGGGACTCACGAATAAGAGTAGAAATACTGAAGAGATCAAGAAGACACTCAGGAAGAATCTCAAACTATTTTTCCACATAAAGGGCCACAAAAGATAAAGTGGCACCCGAATCAAGCAACGCATACATATTGCATGAAAAGAGTTAAATCATACTTGTAATAATGTATAGTGAGTTTTCCTTATCCCAGCGACTAGCTATAGTATACAAATGGTTTATGCCCTCGCCTGTACCTCATGTAGCACATCTTTTGGTTAGCTTAAGCTGGTGCTATTGTCAAAGAAGATTGGGCCTTAGTACCTCGCACACTATGTCTTCAGATAACACTCTTCCTATACGTGGCCCATCCGACTGTACTTATAGAAACCATTAGTACCCTTTCAACACTTCCCCAGGTGAAGCTTTCGAGACCTACCACAAGGTGGATTCCCTTTAGTACCTTGAGCCACATTTCTTTAGGATTGAGAATCCTAAGCTTTGAAATTTTGGTTACTTTGTGGCCTCAGAATATACCTGTTATTAGGTGAAGGAGCACTCATTGATGATGACACATAGTCTGAAGACCTCTTCCCAAAGAAGTCCCTTTCCATGCCCCTTCTAACTAGACTCACACCCTGTTGACTTGGCCTTTTTGTCCAAATGCTCCTCATTATCCTGCTTCTCATCCTCCTCTACCTATTGAGCATATATAACAAGCTGCATAGTAAGAACGAGTTCTTTCACTCAAACCCTAGTCCTTGTCTTTATCTCCTAGACTATAGGCATCATAGTTAGGGGAACCTTAGTTTTGATAACATTTTCTTAGTTCACGGTTAATGTCTCCCAAGTTAGACCTCCTTTTAGAGGATAAAATGGTTGTTATCAAGATAGAAAACTTAACCAAGGTTAGGGTAGAGCACAAGGGAATACGTAGACTCAAAGAAAATTCATCAATAAGCAATTTAAGTAATTAACCATCTCAATTCCCCGGGGGGGGGGGGGTTGCAATGTTCAACAATAAAATAAACTAAACTATCATAACAGACAATCAATATTGGAGAAAAACTAGGGTATTGTGTTCTCCTTGATTCCCCAATTTAGTATTCCTGGATAAACCAATTCATATCAAATGTATAACATGCATAACGGTAATTTAAGTATAAAAAAACCCTTTGGTCCAAGTGAGAGGTAAATTTCACTATGTAACTTGGCTCATCTCCATAGTGTGCAACACTAACCATTACCTATAGTCACAGTCAACCTCCTCTTGGTATAATTTAGTTGATTAGATGAGAATACATCATCAAATTGTGTTAATCAATCCTTTTTCCTATTCATTACCACCTGGATTGGGAAGGTAACACTAGATAAGTTCTAATGTTGGCCACCACTAGAAAACATGCAAAATGAAGAGAACTGATTAATACATGCAAATTCCCAATCAAATAATTGCAAAATATCCCAGTCTACTTTGTTAGATCTTCATGGTTCCCACAATCCTCCTTATGTATTTAGCTACTCATGCTATGGGTAGATGAAGAAATTATGAATTAATAAAACATAATTAAACACTTACCCAATTGAATTGGGAATCAAGCAAATCCAATATTGATTGAGAATCACAATACGTAAGATCAAATTAATTCACAAGTGTATTCTCCTCCAAGTATTGAGATCTTCCAATACAAAATCCTAAAATACAAGCCCCCACTAATTGCTTCGATTATGACTTTGGCCCAGTTTTCATAAGAAAATTTTTTAAAATATCCCCCCCCCCCAAAAACAAAATTTCTCTCGCTAAAATTTTCTCTAGTAGTAGCTTTGCTGGAATGGCAACGTTGCCTCCGGAGGACCTTCTCAAGCCACCTAATCAACATCCATCAGAGCTTAGGGACGTGAAGAGTAATACCCAGCTACTAATTTCACTATTCCATCACATAGTTCCTTAAATCTATAAAATACAGAAGCGACTACTGTTCTAAGTTCGAAAGAGGCGCTACAAAGTGAACAAGGAATACTTCCCATGGAGATTCTAAGATGCTTCAAATACAAGGAGTTACAACTAGTGATCCTTTGGGGAAGGATTCATCTATTGTGAAAATCTCAACCCATATGGTCGAGCCAATTTTGAGTTCTCATGATGAGAAATCTGAGAAAAATACCGCAAGAGAGTCTCAATTGCGCTTGGTTACTGGTCTTCAAGTAATTTGTGAAATGTCTGCTATTGGGGATCACTCTCCGGGTCATAAAGGCTACAGTGATGAATGGTCAAGTAAAAGTAAAGGTAGATTAACAGATAATATGAATGCTAGTGATGGTGAGAGAATGCCAGTCAATTATTCAATCCAAAATTAGAAAGAAAATGGAGATGGTGAGGGGCCAGTTCATCTCAACAACATGGAATGCACAAGTTGTCCCAACATGAGCAAAGTAGTCCAGGAAATCAAAAGGAAGTTCTAAATACTGAGGTTCAAAATGGGTATATTAGTGGTAATACCAATATGCAGGACAAAGATTTGGTTCATAAGAAAGCTCATTCGAATGAGAATGGAGAGCAAAGGGTCAAGGTGATAAGCCATTCAAATTTCTAATTTGGTGTTCATGGTAAGGTTGCTAAAATTATGCACTCTAATGGGGCCAGTCATTATAAGAGTGTGACACAGAGAAATGGGAATTAGGTGGTGATGGTTGATTCAGAAATTACTACTGGGCAAAGTTCTCATCAAATTCCTCAGCTTCAACAGGGACATCATAAAAAGGTGAATAAAGGTACTAATGTTAATCCTAATGTTGCTGCAGTTTAGGTATATGATAATACAAAGAGAGCTAAGAATGTAGAATCTAAAGGGGTTAGGAACAAAAATTTTCCCAAAGTGTGTAACAATTTTGAGTGATTTTTTCCTAACCAGAACAATAATCAGAAGAACAGACAACTCAATCAACTGGTTCCCGCGGATGGTTTCAAGCAGAATACTTTGGTGATTGCTAATGCGTCTTACGATCCTAATGCTGGGGGGGGGGGGGTAAGGGTGATAATGCTGATCCTGCACCTTATGTTGTTTTGCAAACTTTAGCTGCAAATTTGAAGAAAAATCAAGCTATATATGAAGTTATAATTGCGTTGAATGCTCCCAATTTTACCACTAAACAGGGTTTGCCTGCAGTGATCTTTGACAAGGATGATTTCATGGTGAAAACTTGCAGCTACTTATACGTGCACATTGATTGGTAAATTTACTAATACTATGCCTAAGCTTGAGCTGATTGGGAAAAGTTTTATACTTCAGACTCAATTGTCAGGTGGTATTAAAATAGGTTATTTTAATGCTAGACATGTGTATATAGGCCTAGATAATAAGCTGGATTATATTACTGTCTGGACCAAACATAGGATGAGTATTGAAGGGTAATCGATAATAATACTATTGTGGATTCCTAACTTTAAGCCTGAAGAAGAGACTCCTATAATTCCAATTTGGGATACTCTTCCCGAACTTCCATTCGCTATTACAACCAAAACTTTATTACTGCTTTGTTAGCTACTATTAGTAAAGCGTTGTACTTAGATGTTGCTTCAGTTCACAAAATAAGGGGAAGTTTGTCTAAGGTTAACCTGACCTTACCAAAGAGAGACCTTTTCATATGTGGATAGAGTTTAACGAAGAAGATTTAACTATAAAAAGGTGACAATCTAGGCAATACGAGGTTGTTCCATCTTACTATCTATATTGCAAACATCAGCAACATTTGGTTCAAGATTGCACCATCAAGAAGAGAGATGAGGAGCAAAAAAGAAGAAAAGAGCTTGAATTAGCAATACAAAATGAGAAGACCAATGATTTAGAAAAAAATGAAGTAGGAACTGTGACTCAAGACCTGCCCAAAGGTTCTACAAGTGGTATCAAGAAGTACCAGGAGCAAACAGAGGGACCTCAGTAAGACCTATGGCAAACACAGAGAAGAAGACAAGGAAAATAAAATGTTCCTAACCAAATTCACAATGAGTTTGTAGAACATCAAACTAAAGTTGTGCAAAATGGTAAATTCTCATTTATTTCCCCAAATTGTTACATTGATCTTGCAGTGCAGGATCAACCAACTAATGTCCATGATGAGGTTACTAATGCTCAGAATAAAAAAGTGTCTACTCCTTTGCATAAAAATCAACAAGTTGTGGATGACAATGCTCAAGTAGGGCATTTCAGACAACAACTTGTTGTTAAACCATTAGGTATTGACTCAGTGCTTCCAAAATCCCAAACCACTGTAAATTCTGGTTTGATTACTGAAGTTAATAGAGGAGTGGAGGGGGACAAATAGGAGAAATCCAGTAATCTGCAGGATGGGGTGTCTAGGGGGAGGGTACTGGCTCATGTTTAGCATGAACACCCTTACACATGCCATAAGAGTGATGCTAGAGCCACTTCTACCACTTTGGTTAATCTAGATTCAACAATTTCAGAATGCTGGTGATCATCATGTGTATAATATGAATACTCAGCAAGTTCAAAATGTTGATACTGGTCAGATGCTGGTTCATTTGGGTCATGAGGTTCATGATTGTGGTCCTAGAATATAGCAATTGAGTGATGATATTTCTACTAATCCTGATGGTAGTGGTACTCCTACTCAACATCTCAATAATAAGCCACATGAAAGGGGAAGCAAGAAGAAAATGGATGCAATTAAAAGGAGGTTTCAAAAGGGTATGGATCAGTCCAATGTTGAACTCCCTTCAACTCAAAATAAACCAGTTTGTTCTAGTTCTAAAGGAGATTGTAGACTCAACATTGTCCCAATTATTAAGGATGAGTATGAAATGTTTAATTTTGAAAATGAAATAGATCATGATGATAGGTTTGTCTATGAGAATGATGATGAGGAGGCTAATACACTTATGCTGGAATTTTGATTTTAATTCTCAGGATGATCTTCAACAAGAAATCCAAGAAACTAATAAAAAAGATGGTTTATCTCTTAAGGGAAGGAAGGAGAAGAGGCAATTTAATAAACTACCTGTCAAGAGCATATCTGCAAACTCTAGCAGACCAAACACTAGGTCCAGGAGCAAGTGTATATGATGATTAGACTAAGATGTTGTAATACCAGGGTATAAACACCAAAGGTTCCTTGGAGAGAATTCAAAATCTCATGAAAATGTGTAATCTTGGTTTGATTGTCATTCTTGAGCCCTTTGTTGATAACACCTTCTTAAATCTTATTAGACTTCAATTAGGAATGGAATATTATTAGTAACCCAAATGATAAGATTTGGCTATTTTGGAAGAGTGACTATAATTGTAACATTATTGAAATAGATGAGCAGCACATTACTTGTGAAATAAAACATTCAGAATTGGTTGCTAAATTCTGGATTTCATTTATATGTGCTAAGTGTAGAGATCAACTTAGAAGATATCTATGCGACAGGTTACTCTACTTTGCTGCTACAGATGTACCTTGGTGTACCATATGGGATTTCATTGTTATCGCTTCACCTGAGGAGAAGAAGGGCGGGGGTGTCATTTACAATATGAATAAGAGTTTTGAATTTATCAGTATGATTGAAGCTAGCGGGTTGATAGACTGTCACGTCCCAAGCCTAGGGCCTAGACGTGGCACGGTGAATAGAGAACTCGAAAGGACCTCAAACAAGCCTCTTCGCATATCATTACACATCTTAGGTCGCAGAAGCAATAAAATAACAATAGTGAATAGAAATAAGGGAAAATGAGGTAAAGAAATGTCTTCCATATGAAAAAACATTAAAGAGTCAAAGAAAGTCAAGTTGAAGCATAATTACATAACATGTCCAATAACACCTCTAAACATAAGAACTTAGCGGGGGCTAAGACAAGCAACTAGGCTCACCCTCATAATCAAAACATATAATAAAGGAAAGAGAGCCTTTATACATAGAATAAGATCAAAGACATTGTCTCCGAAATTGAGGACTCACCAACTTGCTTTGCAGAGATAGTACTAGCCACGGGGAGGATAAGGATGATCGTGAAGAGCTCTGGTTCCAACATGGTAACATCAAGCAAGCATAGAGTATGCGTTAGTATGTTTGAGTATACTAAGTATGTAGGATGCAATGCAACAAGAGATAGGCAACATAGTCAAAATGTAATATCATAAGCAACAGAAGCATAATAACAATATGACATGTATGAATGATACTTAAAGTAAAACATGCTTATACAGGACATATTACATATGAAGAAAGAGACCATTATCATAGACCAAGCAACTTAGTACTCGGAATCCAAGGAAGACCACCCCTTAGAAGTGATTGAGGAATCGACCCCTCAATTTGTTGATGGACATGACCACCTGTCACGACCCAAGCCTAGGGCCTAGACATGACACGTCGAATGGGGAGCTTGAAGGGACCCCAAACAAGCCTCTTAACATATCATTACACATCATTGGTCACAGAAGCAATTAAACAACATAATTGAATTATAAATAGAGGAAAGGGACTAAAGAAAAGCTATCATAATGTAAACATCAAAACAACAGAGTCAAGGCTCAATACATAACATGTCCAACAATACCTCTACTATATAGATAAGAGTGGGGGCCAAGACAAGCAACCGAGCTCACTCTCATAGTTAATACATACATAAAAGAAAGATATTCTTAGTACACAACATGAGGTCATAGATATTATCCCTGGAATGGAAGACTCACTAACTAGCTTCAGAGAAATCGCACTAGCCAAGTGGAGGAAGATGCTCAAGCGGGGCTCTAGTTTCTACATAGTGATATCATGTAAGCATAGAGTATGCATTAGTATGTTTGAATGTACTAAGTATGTAGGATGCAATGCAATAAGAGATAAACAACAGAATTAAAATGCATAACAATATGGCATGCATGGAAAATGCTTGACGTAAATCATACTTATATAGAGTACAATAAATGTGTAAGGAGATACCACTAATAGTAAATATCCAAGGCCTACCACTTCCTTGGAGAGACAAATGAGGTACAAAACCCTCAATGTTGTTGATGAGATACAAATCCCTCGACATGGTTGCACGGGCGTTACCACCTCTCAAGCGAGGAGATCAAGGTACAAACCCCCTCAACATGGTTGCACGGGCCTACCACTTCCTGAGCGAGGCGATCGATGTTCAAACCCTTCAACATGGTGACTCGAGCCTACAACCTCTCGAGTGAGGCTTGGTTAATTCCCAACACTATAGGGATATCCTATACATACATTCCTTTCATCATCATATAGTTATTCAACTCATAAGACATGCATTGGGCCTTTAATTTCTCAAGAAGTCATAGCCAGACATTTTATCAAACACTTGATAGGTGTGTAGTGCTAGTGTAAAACCATGCAATTCTAAAGTGGAGTCATGCTATAAAATTTAGCGTAAAACCATCAATAGATACTTGGTAACATCCTCAAACAATATACACCAAAATAATTCATAAAATCTCACAATAGATCTTAGATTGATAGCTCAAAACATGCTAAAACAATCACAATTTCATGAAATTCATAATTAGTAAGACCATGAGTAAATCAACTTTAAATCATGCAATTTAGGTAAAAAGGAAGCTTGGGCACCGTGGGTGAAAAGATCCAATGGTTGTGACCCACATGCCTTAGCCCTGGAGAAGTTCTTGAAGTAGATTTGAAATGGAGACTTGAGGCTTGAGTGAAATCCTTGAAGTAGTTTTGGACACTTGAAATTTGAGATGAAATATTGTCCAAGTGTTTGAGAGAGTATTTGGGAATATCTTAAATGATATGAAGGTAAAATATGGGTAAGTATTTTCACGCATGGGAGAATTAAGCCAAAGAACCAAAGGCCTTGGACCGGACAGGAAAACATGCACATTTTAACACTGTGGCACGCCCTTGGCGCGTCAACCAGGGGTGCGGATCGTCACTGGAAATCGCATTTTTGTGATTTTCAAATTTTGATACGATTGCTCTAAAATCAGGGTTAGACCCATGTCCAACACGATTTGACCCCCGTATAAAGAATATGAAGTTGGATTTTTGATATCACACATGGATTTTGAGATATATACAAATTACGATTCCGGGCATTTTCGAGGCACATTTTCGAATACTTTTTTTGGGGTCGTTTCAATATCTTGCCCTTGGCAACATTCGTCCCCGAATGTTAAAGAAACATATATAAGAGAAACAAGCAAGATAATTTCAATCCACACAAGAATGCAACAATGCATTTACACATCATTTTCAAGAATCTTAACATAAGAGTCAAAATCACCATGAATTTATCAACATAAATATGAATGCATGCAGATGACATATAGGGATGATACATTTGACAAAAAATCACATAGAAGGCTTAGAATTATTACCTTAGGCTTCAATAGAATGAAAAATATTGGGATATCACTTTTGCATGTCCTCTTAGGCCTCCCATATAGTACCTTCGACTTGTTAATTCCTCAAAAGGACCTTTATGAAAACCACATCTTTCTTCCTCAACCTCTTCACTTGTCGATCCAATATCTCTAATGGAATCTCTTCATAGGACGAGTTGTGTTCAACAACCCCTACAACATCTAATGGAACAAGTAGAATTCGGATCACCCAGACATTTCCTCAGCATAAGACACATGAAAGACCAGATTAACTAAGTCCATTTCACTAGGCAACTCCAACTCATAGGTCACCATACCAATCTTCCTCAACGCCCTATAAGGACCCAGAAATCTTGGACTCAATTTATCCTTCTTACCAAAATGAACCACACCCTTCATGGGTGAGACCTTCAAATAGACCCAAACACCAACTCTAAATTCAAGCTCCCTTCACCGCACATCGGGACCTTTGACGACTTTGGGCTATTTTCAACCTTTCCTTAATCATAGGCTATTTTCAACATTTCCCTAATCAAATTTACATTCTCCATAGCCTCCATAACCAGATTCGGACCCGACAAACCAATTTCCCCTACCTCAGACAATCCTACCGGGGACCTATAATGTCTACCATAGAGAGCCTCCAAAGGAGTCATACCAATACTAGAATGATAGCTATTATTATAAGAAAACTCAATCAATGTTTCACGACCCAAGCTTAGGGCCTAGATATGACTTGCGAATAGGGAACCCGAAGGAACCCAAACAAGCCTCATAGCTTAGCATTACACATCCTTGGAAATGGAAGCAATTAAAATGATAATGAGAAATAAGCATAAGCAAGAGAATTGGGACTATGAATAAACCTTCATATCATGACATCAAGAACAAGAGAGCCAAGACTTATAACATAAGTATATATTATGTCTAAAAACACCTCTACTACATAGATAAGAGCTGGGGCCAACACAAGCAATTGGGCTCACCCTTATAGTCAATACATAACCAAAAGAAAGGTAGTCTTAATACATAGAAAAAGTTTATAAGCAACATCTCCGAAGTGGAGGACTCACCAATAAGCTTGTAGGACAATCGAACTAGCCACATGAAGAAGAAGGATGATCAAGTGGTGCTCTAGTTCCTACATAGTGACATCATATAGGCATAGAGTATTTATTAGTACATTTAAATATACTAAGTATACAGATGCAACACAACAAGACATAGGTAACATAGGCAAAATGCATAATCATAAGCAATGAATAGCATACTAACAATATGACATGTATGAATAACACTTGAAGTAAAAACATGCTTATATAGAATATAACATATGTGTAAGAAGAGACAATTAAACTATGGGTGGATTGACACACCATACCATCCTTGGTGATTAAGGTACAAACCCCACCAATAGGTTGGTGGATCATCGTACCCTACCACCCGTGGTGCTGGAGCACAAACCCCCTGATAGGTTAGTGGATCGTTGGACTCTACCACCCATAATGCTGGAGTACAAACCCCCACCAATAGGTTATCAAGGTACGAACCCCTTGACAAGGTTACCCAGTGTGAAAACCCCGAGTAGGGCATGGTCACATTCCAACACTATATAGAGAATACCATATACATACATTCACTTCATCATCATATAGTCCTCATATATATACATTCATTTCATCATAATTTCATCATTATATCATCATTATATAGTCATTCAACTCATAAGGCATACAGAGTTCCTTCAATTCCTCAAGAAGCCATAACCAGACATTTTATCAAGCACCAAGAGGGTGTGTAGTGCTAGTGTAAAACCATGCAATTCAAGAGAGGAATCATGCCAAAAAATTTAATGTAAAACCTTCTATAGCTACTTGGTAAAATCTTCAAGCAATATACATCAAAACCTTCACCAAATCTTTCAACATACCTTGGCTTCATAGCACAAAACATAGCAAAACAGTCACAATTTCATAAACACCAACATAGCGTGTAGTGATTTTCATAATAAATAAGACCCATGAGCAACTCATCTTTAAATCATGCAAATTTCAGTAAAAGGAAGCTTGGGTATAACAAGAAACCCATGAAAGAAACCCACATACCATAGCTTTGGAAATAAACTTGATGAAGATTAGAGATGGAGACTTGAAGCTTGAGAGGAAATCCTTAGATCCAGAGAGGGTTTTGAGACTTGAATTTAGGAGTAGAATATTTGGCTAAGTGTTTAGTGAGTATTGGGAAATGTTTAGAATAAAGTGAGGGTGAAAAATAGTCAAGTATATGTATTTTCACATTTGGGAATACTTAGGCTCAAGACTTAAAAGTCTTGGACTGAAGTCAAAACTGGAAAAAAATAACACAAGTATGGGCCCTTAGCGCGTTGTGCCAGGGGTGCGAAAAACTCTCTGGAAATTGCATTTTTGAAATTTTGAATTTTGATACGGTTGCTCTAAAATCGGGGTTAGACCCATTTCCCAGCTATTTGACCCTCTGAACAAGAATATGAAGTCGGATTTTCGATATCACAGGACGAATTTTTAGATATATAGAAATTATAATTCTAGGCATTTCTGAGCACATTTTCGAGCATTTTTTGGGTAATTACAATATCTTCCCTTCGGGGATATTCGTATCCAAATGTCAAAGAGAATTTTATGAGAGACATAAATATAAGTGTAAAATTATCATGAACTTGTCAATTTCAACATGAACATATGCAATGACATGATGGCTTAACTTAAGCCTTGAGATCATATAAAGGACTTAGATTAATACCTTAGGCTTGAGAGGAATGGAAAAGGTAAGAGTATCACTTTTGCATGTTCACTTCGGCCTCCCAAGTAGCACTCTCAACTTGTTGATTCCTCCAAAAGATCTTAACAGAAGCCACCTCTTTGTTTCTCAACCTCTTCACTTGTCTATCCAAAATCTAAATTAGAACCTCTTTATATGTCAAATTATATTCAACGATACCTACAACACCAAGTGGCACAATAATACTCAAATCACCCACATATTTCCTCAACTTATACATATGAAACACCAGATGAACCGAATCCATTTCTCTAGGCAATTCCAACTCATAAGCTACCTTGCCAACCCTTCTCATCACCCTATGAGGACCCACATATCTTACGCTCAACTTGCCCTTCCTACTAGAATGGACCACAGTCTTCATGGGTGATACCTTCAAATAAACCTAATCACCAACTTGGTATTCAAGATCCTTTTTCCTCACATCGGCATAGGATTTTTAGCGACGTTGGGTGATCTTCAATCTTTCGTTAATCATCCTAACCTTCTCAAGAGCTTCTATAACTAGATCTAGTCTTAATAAGGCCACCTCGCCAACCTCAAACCACCCCACTGATGGTCTACAAGTCTACCTTAGAGAGCCTCAAAATTAGCCATACCAATTCTAGAATAATTGCTATTGTTGTAGGCAAACTCAATCAACAAAAGATGATCATCCCAACTACCTTTAAGCTTGAACACACAAGATCTAAGCATATCCTCAAGGGTTTGGATGGTCCTTTCAGCTAGCCCATCCGTTTGAGGGTGGAAGGTCGTAGAAATCTTAACTCTAGTACCAAGACCCCCTTGGAAAGATTTCCAAAAATGTTATGTAAATTGAGTTCCACGATCTGATATGATGGATAAAGGAACCCCATGCAATCTCACTAAGTCATGGATGTATAACCTTGCATAATCTCAAGCCCTATATGTGGTCTTAATCGGTAGAAAATTAGTCGATTTTGTCATCCTATCAATTACAACCAAAATGAAATCAAAACCTTTTCTAGTCTTGGGAAACCCAACCACAAAATCCATATTAATCACCTCTCACTTTTAAGTAGGAATATCTATGTCTTGGGTTAGGCCACCTAGCCTTTGATGCTCGGGTTTGACTTGTTGACAACTATGACAACCGAAAATGAATTTGGCAATGTCCCTTTTCATGCCTTCCCACCAATACACCTCTCTCAAGTCTCTATACATTTTGGTGGAATCGGGGTGGATAGAATAGGAAGTGTTATGGGCCTCATCAAGGATCTTTTCTATCAAGCTATCAACATATGATACACACAACCTACCTTGATACCTAAGGGAACCATCTCCCCATTGGTAGAAACCCTCCACCTTGCCCTCTTTCACTAAGGTCTTTAACTCTAACAGGAGCGATCAAGTTCTTGTCCTGGCACCATCTCATCAACCAAAGAAGACCTAGAGAAGTCCATTACAACAACATCGCCACTACCAACCTCCTCTAATTGAATACCCAACCTAGCCAACCGATGCACTTCCCAAGCCATCTCCTTCTCACCACCATCAACATAAGCTAGGCTACCTATGGACAACCTACTCAAAGGCATCCGCCACAACATTTGTCTTCCGTAGATAATAATGCACACTCATATCGTAATATTTAAGAAGTTCTAGCCACCTTCTTTCCCATAAGTTAAGATCTTCTTGAGTGAAGACATATTGGAGGCTCTTATAATCGATGTACACATCAATATGCACCCCATACAAATAATGTCCCAAAATTTTCAAATCAAATACTACAGTGGCCAATTCAGGATCATAAGTAGGGCAGTTCTTTTCATGAACTTTGAGTTGCCTAGAAGCATAGGCTATCAACTTACCATTTTGCATTAGCACAAAACCTAAACCAACTCTAGAAGCATCGTATTATATCACAAATCCCTCAAGCCCATTCGGTAGTGAAAATATAGGAGCGGACACAAGCTTGTCTTTCAAGGTTTGGAAGTCCTCTCATATTTATCAATCCACACAAACTTATACTTCTTTTGAGTGAATTTTAATATAGGGAAGAAATAGAAGAGAACCCATTCACAAACCTCTGATAATAGCTTGCCAAGCCCAAGAAGCTCTTACTGTCTAACGGGGTCAATGATCTATGCCAATTTCTAATCACATCAATCTTCTTAGGATCCACTTTAATACCATCCCCTGACACCACATGTCCTAGTAAGGTAACCTCCCTCAACCAAAATTCATACTTTTCATATTTATAATACAATTTCTCCTCCCTCAATCTTTGCAACACAACCCTCAAATGAGCCCTATGCTCCTCCTCATCACGAGAATAGATCAAAATATCATGAATGAATATCACAACAAAAGAATCAAGGTAGGGTTAGAAGACCCTATTCATAAGGTCCATGAAGATGGTCGGTGCATTGGTCAAACCAAAAGACATCACAACAAACTCATAATGCTCATATCTAATTCGGAAGGCCATCTTGGGAATATCACACTCCCTCACCTTAACTTAATAATACCCAAATTGAAGATCAAGCTTAGAGAAATGGCTAACCACTTACAATTGGTCAAACAAATTATCAATCCTTGGAAGAGGATACCTATTCTTGATGATGACCCTATTGAGTTGCTGGTAGTCAATACTCAACCTAAGGGACTAATCTTTCTTTTTCATAAACAACATCGGTGTACCCCAAAGTGATTGGCTAGGCCTAACGAACCCCTTCTCTAACAAATCCCTCAATTGCTCCCTCAACTCTGCTGGGGCCATATAGTAAGGGGAATAAAAATGGGTTGAGTGTCGGGGAAGAGATCTATGCCAAAATCTATTTTCCTTTCGGGAGGAACACTGAGAATGTCATTTGGGAGGACATTAAGAAACTCATTTACAATTGGAACCGACTCTATGGGAAGGAGTTTAGACTTCACATCCCTAACCCTCATAAGATGTAAATGAAATGGCCCCAAAAAGTGCCCAAAAATGTGCCTCAGAATGACCAGAATTTTAATTTTCATATATCTTAAAAGTAGTTTGTTATTTCAAAAATCCAACTTCGGATTCTTGTTCAAGGGTTCCAAATTTGGGGGAAAAGGGTCTAACCCCGATTTAAGAGCAAAGATCTAGCAATTACGAAATTTCAAGAACACAAATTCTAGTGGAGTTTTTGCGTCACCTTCACAATGCACCCTTGTGTTAATTTGGACACTGTTTTTTAGATTTGGTCTAAGAATTTAAGTTTGGGCCTAAAAGTTTCCATACATGTTTTTACCTATACTTAGTCATATGTCACCCCCATATCACCCTAAATATTTCCCAATACTCACTCAAACACTTAGTCATATTTTCACTACCCAAAGTCAAGTCTAAAACCCTCATCCCAAGCTAAGGTTCTCCTTCAAGGTTCTTATTCAAGTTTCAAGTCTCCATCTCCAATCTTCACCAAGTTCATCTATAAGCTAAGGTATGTGAGTTTCTTTGTTGAGTTCCTTTCACCCATGATACCCAAGCCTTCTTTAATTCAAATTGCATGATTTATAGTTGATTCACAAGTGGGTCTTGCATATTATGAAATTCACTTCACACTATGTTAAAGCTACGTAAAGTTGTGACTGTTTTTCTATGTTTATTGTAGTAAATCTTGGATATATTATAAGATTTGATGAGGGTTTTTGATGTATATGTCTTGAGGGTGTTTCAAGGTGTTGATTGATGGTTTTACAATGGATTTTCTTGCATGATTTCCTCTCTAAATTGCATGGTTTTATACTAACATTTCACACCGTCTAAGTGTTTAATAAAATGTCCAGATGTGGTTTCTTGAGGAGTTAAAGGTATAAATCATCTTAAAATCATATAAACTTAAGTAAAAGGAACCTTAGGTATCATGGGTGAAAGGAACCCATGAAAGGAACCCACATACCGTAGCTTTGGAGATGAACTTGATAGAGATTGGGGATGGAGACTTGACAGGAAATCCTTAGATCTAGAGAGGATTTTGAAACTTGAGTCTAAGAAGAGAATATTTGGATAAGTGTTTTAGTGAGCATTGGAGAATATTTAGAATGATGTGAGGGTGAAAAATAGCAAAGTATAGGTATTTTCACGTTGAAAACTGGACAAAAAATAACACAAGTGCATGCGAAAAGCTCGCTGGAAATTGCATTTTGGAAATTTTGAATTTTGATACGGTTGCTCTAAAATCAGGGGTTAGACCCACTCCCTACACAATTTGACCCCCTGAAAAAGAATATGATGTTGGATTTTCATAAATCACGCATGGATTTTTAGATATGGAAATTACAATTCTGGACACTTCCGAGATACATTTTCGAGCACTTTTTAGGGTCATTACATAATGGAAGATGATCATCCCAACTACCCTTAAACTCGAAAATACAAGATCTAAGTATATCCTCAAGAGTTGGATAGTTCTTTCAACTTGACCATCCGTTTGAGGGTGAAAGGTCGTACTAAGCTTTACCTTTGTACCAAGACCTCATTGGAAGGACCTCCAAAAGTGTGAAGTGAATTGAGCATAACAATCTGATATAATAGACAAGGGCACCACATTCAATCTAAATAACATATGAATGTACAATCTAGCATAGTCTTCGGCCCAATAAGTAGTCTTAACCAGTAGGAAATGAGCCGACTTTGTCATTCTATCAACTACAACCCAAATAGAATCAAAACCTTTTCTAGTATTAGGCAATCCAACCACAAGATTCATGTTAATTTCCTCCTATTTCCAAGTAGGAATCTCTGTATCTTGAGTTAGGCTACCCGGTTATTGATGTTTGGCTTTGGCTTGTTGGCAACTATGACAACCGGACACAAATTTGGCAATGTTTTTCTTCATACTTCCCCACCAAAACACATCCCTCAAATCTCTATACATCTTGGAAGAACCGGGGTGAATAGAATAAGAAGAATTATGATCCTCATTAAGAATCATCTTTCTCAAGTCTTCCACACAAGGCACACATAAGCTACCTTGGTACCTAAGGCTACCATCTCCCACTTGGGAGAAAACCTCTACCTTGCTATTTTTCACCAAGGCCTTCAATTCTAATAAGGAGGGGTCAAGATGTTGCTTTGCTTTTACCTCATCAACCAAGGAAGATTTTGAATCATCAACAACAAAAATACCACCACTATCAACCTCTTCCAACCTAATACCCAATCTAGTCAACCGATGAACCTCCCTAGCCCGCCTCTTTGCTCCCATAATCAACATGAACTAGGATGCCCATAGATACCCTACTCAAAGAATCCGCCACAATATTGGCCTTACCGGGATGATAATGCACACTCATATCATAATCCTTAAGAATCTCTAACCACCTTCGTTGCCTTAAGTTGAGATCTTTTTGAGAGAATACATATTGAAGGCTGTTATGATCGGTAAACACATCAACATTCACCCCATACAAATAACGATGCCAAATTTTCAAAGTAAAAACCACAACGGCCAATTCAAGATCATAGGTGGGATAGTTCTTTTCATGCACCTTGAGTTGTTTAGAAGCATAGGCTATCACCTTACCATTTTGCATCAAGACACAACCCAAACCAATCCAGGAGGCATCACAATACACAACAAACCCTTCCAACCCTTCCAGTAAAGACAAGATAGGAGCAGATACACGTTTATTCTTTAAGGTTTGGAAACTCTTTTCATACTCATCAGCCTACAAACTTAGCATTCTTTTGAGTCAACTTAGTCATGGGAGAAGAAATAGAAAAGAATGCATTCACAATCTTCGGTATAACCAGCTAAGCCCAAGAATCTTCTAATATCTAATAGGGTCAATGGTCTAGGCCAATTTCTAAACACATCCGTCTTTTTAGGATCCACCTTAGTACCATCCCCTGACACCACCTGACCTAGAAAGGCAACCTCCTTAAACAAAAATTCACATTTTCATACTTTGCATTCAACTTTTCGTCCCTCAATTTTTACAACACTACCCTCAAATGGCTCACATACTCCTTTTCACTATGAGAATAGATCAAAATATCATCAATGAAAACTACCATAAACAAATCAAGGTAGAGTTTAAAGACCCTTTGCATAAGATCCATGAAGATAGTTGGTGCATTAGTCAACCCAAAGGACATAACCACAAATTCATAATGCTAATATCTAGTCCGAAAGTCCATCTTGGGAATGTCACACTCCCTCACCTTTACTTGGTGATACCCGCACTGAAGATTAATCTTAGAGAAGTGACTAGCCCAAGAAACTTCTAATGTCTGATGGGGTCAATGGTCTAGGCTAATTTCTAATCACATCTGTCTTTTTAAGATCCACCTTAATGCCATCCCCCGACACCACATTACCTAGAAAGGCAACCTCCTTTGACCAAAATTCACATTTTTAATACTTAGCATACAACTTCTCTTCCTCGATTTTTGCAACACTTCCCTCAAATGTCACATGCTCCTCTTCACTATGAGAATAGATCAAAATATTGTTAATGACAACCATCAAACACAAATCAAGGTAGGGTTTAAAGAACCTATTCATATGATCCATGAAGATAGTTAGTGCATTGGTCAACCTAAAGGACATATCCACAAATTCATAATGCCCATATCTAGTACGGAAGGCCATCTTAGGAATGTCACACTCTCTCACCTTCACATGGTGATATCCGGACCAAAGATCAATCTTAGAGAAGTGACTAGAAACTTGAAGTTGGCCAAATAAATCATCAATCCTTGGTATAGGATACTAATTTTTTATGGTGATCATATTAAGTTGTCGGTAGTCAATGTACATTCTAAGAGTACCATCCTTCTTCTTCATAAACAACACTGGTGCACCCCAAGGTGAGTGGCTAGGCCTAATAAAACCCTTCTCCAACTAGTCTTTTAACCTTGAACTCCTTTAACTCCCCGAGGCCATACGATAAGGGGGAATAGAAATAGGTTGGGTATCGGGAAGGAGGACTATACCAAAATCTATTTCCCTTTCTAGAGGAACACCGAGAAGGTCACTAGGTAAGACATCTAGGAAATTATTAACTACTGAAACTGACTCTATGGGAAGAACTTTGGACTCAACATCCCTAACTCTCACAAGATGATAGAGACACCCCTTAGGGATCAACTTTTAGGCTTTAATGCAAGAGATAAACCTACCCTTGACCTCAATATCATGACTCTCCCACTCAAGCATGGGTTCATTTAGGAATTAGAGTTTGACCCTATGAGTTTTACAATCAATAGAGGCATAATACGCGTGCAACCAATCTATCCCAAGAGCGACATCAAAATCCACCATATCCAACTCAACAAGATCACAAGGTAAAATTTAATGCAAAATGCAAATGGGACAATTTTTATAGACCTTTCTAGCAATAATAGATGAGTCAATCAGAGTAGACACTTCATAAGACTCACACAATAATTCGGGCTCAACATGAAACTTTTTGGCAACAAAAAGAGTGAAAAAAGAAAGAGTGGAACCCGGGTCTATCAATGCATACACATGAAAATCAAAGATTTTCAACATATCAGTGACTACATCGGGCACCTAATCAACCCCTTGTCTCCCTTGGAGTGCATCGAATCGATTGTACATTGGGGCACCATCTTGTTGGCCTCCTCTCCCTAAAGGAACCACATTTGCACCCCGGCTTTAATGATGAACATATTTACCCTTGTTGCGATTACGTGGATAGTAAATCATCTTGTGGTCTACTTCCCCACAACCAAAAAAAACATTGGAATCCTTCAAGCATGGGCCACCATGACCCTTACAACATTTTAGACACATAGCATTAGGCACCACTCCACCATCTCCTTGGGCCCTTGGGTAGTCATTGGCAAACCTTCTATTAGGAGCATGAGAAGATGCTTAGCCTTGAAGAAACTAGCCACCCTTGGGAGTTTGGAACTTACCATCGAAATGGGCCCTCTTGTCCTCATGGCTCTTTTTCTTCCTCAATTTTACCCATCAAATATTTCGATATAAGTTATCAAGGGGGACAAATCCATATCACTACTCAACATAGCAGCCCGGTACACCTCATTTACCAAATCAGATACACCCATCACAAACTTATTCATTTTAGATATTGGATCGACCATCGATTGGGAGCATATTTTCAGAGTTCGTTGAACTTAAGGACATACTCCCTCACATTCATAGATCATTCATTCAAATTCATGAACTCCATTATCTTGTCCTGCCTTAGTTTAAGAGAAAGAACTAGTTGAGGAAAACAACCTTAAACTCCTCCAAAAGAATCACAGTGGTGTTCCCTTTCTCCTCTTTCCATTGACTGTACCATATTTGGTCCACCCCCTTGAGTTGGTAAGCCGCAAACTCCTTCTTCTACTAGACCTAATACCTATGATAACCAACACTTTGTACACCTCATCAATTAATTCTCTAGGGTCCTCATCCACTTTAGATCAATTGAACTCCAGCGAGTTCATCCTCTTAAAGTCCCTCACCCGAGATACCAGAGGAGGAGCATGAGGGACTTTCACCCCTTGATTGACCTGATTAGCCACGACTTGAGCCAATAAGATGAGAGCATCCTTGAGCTCTCCAAGATCCAGTTGTTCCTAAGGTGTGCGAGATCTTCTTCCTCTTGTGTTAGGCATGATCTAAAATGGAAAAGAACATTCATTAGAGGGGAAATATTACCTAAACACTGTAGTACGACATAGATCATAAGAAGTGAAATATTTTCAAAAACATCTCATAGCCTCTTACTCAAAGTTGTGGTGCACAATACAACCATGAATAAGACTCTAATCAACACGGTGTTTTGGATGTCGAAGACCATTAATAACCTAGTGCTCTGATACTAAGTTTGTCATGATCCAAGCCTAGGGCCTAGATATGACATAACGTATGGGGAACCCGAAGGGACCCCAAACAAACCTCTTGGCATATTATTATACATCCTTGATCACGGAAGCAATAAAAAATAATAGAGAATAGAGATAAGGGAAAAAGGGGCTAATCGAAGTCTTTCATATCATAAAACATCAAAGAGTCAAATAGATTCGAGCTCAAGCATAATTACATAACTTGTCCAACAACACCTCTAAACATCGAACTTAGCGGGGGCCAAGATAAGAAACTAGGCTCACCCTCATAGTCAAAACATACAATAAAGGACAAAAGACTTTATACATAGTATATGATTAAATACATGGGTTCCCGAAATTGAGGACTCACCAACTTGCTTTGTAGAGATAGTACTAGCCATGGGGAGGATGAGGATGATCATGACGAGCTCTGGTTCCTACATGGTAATATCATGTAAGTATAAAGTATGAAATAGTACATTTAAATGTACTAAGTATGTAGAATGCAATGCAATAAGAGATAGACAACATAGTCAAAATGTAATATCATAAGAAACGGATAGCATAATAACAATATGATATGTATGAATGATACTTGAAGTAAAACATACTTATATAGGACATATTACATGTGAAAAAAGAGACCATCATAATAAACCAAGAAACTTAGTACTTGGAATCCAAGATAGACCACCCCTTAGGAGTGATTGAGGAATCAACCCCTCAATTGGTTAATGGACATGACCACCCTCCATCGAAAGTGATTGAGGTATCAACTACTCAATTGGTTGATGGCTTACCACCCCACTCAGAGGTGATTGAGGTATCAACCCCTCAATTGGTTGATGGACATGACCATCCTCCTCCGGAAGTGATTGAGGTATCAACCCCTGAATTGGTTGATGGCTTACCAACCCCATCTGAGGCGATTGAGGTATTAACCTCTTAATTAGTTATGGTCAACACACAACACTATAAATGCATATCATTAAATCATCACATAAATACCATCCTTTCATCATCATAAAGTCACTTAACTTATATGCCAAGAATCAGACCTTCAACAACTCAAGATACATTAATCGGATATTTTATCAAACACTTGGTGGATGTGCAATGCTAGTATAAAACCATGAAATTTAAGAGTGAAATCATGCAAGTAAACTTGAAGTAAATCAACTTACCAATACTAGGTAATACCATCATGCAATATATATCAAAACTTTTCATCAAATCTCAAGATAGATCCATGATTCATAGCTCAAACATGTTCAAACAGTCACACTTTTATGAAACCCCAACATAGTTCATAGTTAAATTCATAGTGAATAAGATTAATAAATAAATCAACTTAGAAACATGAAAATTATGTAAAAAGAAAGCTCGGAAACCATGGGTGAAAGGACCCAATGGTTGAAACTTACATACCTTAGCTTTGGAGAATTCCTTAATGAAGATTGAGATGAGAACTTGAAGCTTGAGTGAATTCCTTGAGATCTAAAATGAGATTTGGCACTTGAAATTTGAGAGAAATATTTATCTAAGTGTTTGGGAGAGTATTAGGGAATGACTCGTATGATATGAAGGTGAAATATGGCTAACTTTAAGTATTTTCATGCATGGGAAGACTTAGGCCCAAGACCAAAAGCCTAGGACAGAAACAACAAAATTGCACGAAAATAACACTGATCCATGACGGGCGCGTCGTGGTACCAACACGGACCCACACTGGAATTTCAAATTTTTGGATTTTCAAATTTTGATACGGTTGCTCTAAAATTGGGGTTAGACCAATTCTTACCCAATTTTGTGCCCTGATCAAGAATAAGAAGTCAGATTTTTTATATCAAGCACGGATTTTGTAATATAAGAAAGTTATGATTTTGGGCACTTTTAAGGCATATTTTCAAGCATTTTTTCAGGGGTGGGGGTGGGGGTGGATGGGTCATTTCACAGACATTGGTTTCAATGGCCAACAATTCACCTGGTGTAATCAAAGAGCTATTGATGATAGAATTCGAAAAAGACTAGATATGGCCATGGTTAATGAAAAATGGTTGGATATGATGCCTCAGACTACTATTGAGCACCTACCATCTATGAGTTCTGATCATACCCCTTTACTGATACAGATGGTTGATAGATAGAATTCTGGTACCAAGTATTTTAAATTCCTTCATTGTTGTGTTGATAATGCTTCCTTTATAGATACCGTGAGAACTTGTTGGAATAGGGAAGTAACGGTCAATACTATGCGGAGGTTTCATCTAAAAATGAAAAGAATGGCTACTGCTCTTAGTGAATGATCAAAGAGAGAGTGGTGATATCTTTGCTACTGTCAGAAAATTTGTAGAGAAGGTCAAAATTGTTGAGGATCAGATCATCAATAATAATTCACTTGAGAACAGGGCACAACTTCATTGAATCAATGTTGAATACATGAAATACATGAAACTGGAAGAGTCTTTTCTTAAGCAAAAGACTCAACTTTAGTGGTTCGGAGAGGGTGATGCTTGATATGTGGTCAAAATACAATACATTTGTTACCTAAATCTTAGGATTTTGTGTGTTCTCAATACAACTTTTATTGTTTCTATGTGTTTTTGTGTTTGTTTATAGGAAAGATAAGTTGGCACAATTATGGGAAAAGTTGCAAGTTTTGCTGATGTTTGATGATATACGAGACCCTCTACAAGTCATATCTCAAGTTAAGAGTTATATAGGTGGTCTTGTGGAGGATTGCAATGTTGAAGCAAAACTGAAGTCAGCCACATGAGGCCCAGTTACGAGTCGTACTTCTATCTACAAGTCATAAAGGGAAGTTTAGTAGAGATTTTTAGCATTGATTAGACTTGGACCAAGTGATGCAAATGTGGACTGCGAGAAGTCAATATGAATCATAGACCAGACTATGACTCGTGAAGGTGTTTCATATCAGTGAAGCCCAAGATGCAAGAGGCTGGCCACAAAAGCCCAATTACGAATCATAACCCTAGTAACGAGTTGTAACAGTGACTTGTATCATACGCTGACCAGTTTTACAAATTAATGTAGGGACTTGTTTATAATTACTATAAATAAAAAATACTAGGTCATTTAAAGGAGTTTTTCTAAGTTTTTAAGGAGAGTTATTGTAAATAGAGAGCACAGAATTTTAGTAGAAATTTTAGGGTTTATCTTTGGAGACTACATTTTGGAGAAGAGATTCACTTGTCGATTAACTTCAACTTTCAATATTGTTATTCTCAATACACATTGGGTTTTCTTGGTCTTTAATCTTTTAAGGTAAGTGATTAAGTATGTTTTCTCTGTTCATTATTTCTTTATGTGCCCAAGTTATGAATAGCTGAACCCACAACATAGGGTTATCGGAACCATGAGAATCTAACTTAGAAAATCCAAATTATTTCCAATTCTTAGATTGAGTATTTGTATGTACTAATCATTTCTCTTCATTTTGAATGTTTTCTAGTGGTGGCCAACATTGGAACTTGTCTAGTGTTATCGTCCCGATCCAGGTGGTAATGAATAGGGAAAGAGAATTATTAACAAGATTTGATGATTTGTCCTCGTCTAATCAACGAACTCAACCAAAAGGAGGCTGACTGGGATTATGGGTAATAGTTAGTTGAGCACACTATGGAGATGTGCCAAGTCCTATAGTGAAATTTGACCTTCACCTTAGACCAAAGGATTGGAAGAACCTAAATTACCATCTTACATACAATATTCTAATTGAGAATTGTAAAATTCGAGGAAATTGAGGTAGTGACTTATGGGGAACACAATGCCCAAGTTGCGCTCCATTATTATTAATCTCCTAATATTAGTTAGTCTAGTTTAATTTCCTATCGATCATTGTAAACACCCACCTCCCTTTTTAGAGAATTAAGTTAGTTGATTCTTGAATTGATTATTGGTGAACCAAGTTGCAAAAGTCTCATATTCTCTGTGGGATTCAAACCTAATCTTTGTTAGGTTTATTATTTTGACAATCACTTTTATTTCAAAAAGAGGTATATCTTGAGCGTGATCAAAAAAAAAAATAGCATCGTCGCCGGGGAATACGGTGAGACTTTGATTTGGATTCACTAGTAGTATAATTCAACTGTTAATTTCTTAGTTCTCTTGTATCTTACTTTTGTTTTTGTTTTTATTGGTTTAGTTTCTTTGTAGGGTATACTAGGTGTTGTGTGCCCAATACAAGGAGTCAAGGCATTTCCTTAACTCCACTTGATCTACAGATCCAATGTGTTACAAGGAGAATGGCTCAAGAAAATGTTAATATCGCAGTCTATAAAGCCATGAATCGGAATGATGATGTTGAGGATAGGGATGATAATCCACCAATATTGGTTATGTAGAGTTTGCAATGGCGTTGCGTGATTTGTGTGCTAGTATAAACTTGATGCCTTTTGCAATCTTCAAAAAGCTTGGTTTAGGTTCTCCTGTACCTATGAGAATGAGGTTGTTAATGGCAGATAGAACAATCAAAAAATCGGAGGGAATACTTTTTGATGTGTTGGTGAAAGTTGACAAATTCATATTCCTAGTAGATTTAGGATTCTTGATTGTGAAGTTGATTTTAAGGTCCCTATTATCTTGGAAGACCATTTCTGGCCACAGCGAGAACCTTGGTAGATATATACTCCAGTCAACTCAGATTTACGATGAATGATGAAGAAGTAATTTTTGATAACTACCAATCTATGAAGCATCCAGATGAACTAAAAATGAAGTTAAGGTTGTTGAGAAGTTCTGAGTACTCAAGATAATTAAGTCATGCTGCAACAATAAATCAAATGCTTCTTGGGAGGCAACCCAAGCATTTTCACTGTTTTAGCTTATTTTTGAGTTTATTTTCAGATTTTGAATTTTGAGTTGATTGTTTGTTTGTGTTTTGTTTGATATTTTTTATGTTAGTTTTGTTGCATTTCAGGTGCAAGTGCATATTATGAGGAGCATATAGATCCAGGTCAAGAATTCAAGATTTGCTTAGATTTGAATCTAAAGTAGTCTATACGCCAAGCTTACGAGTCGTATTGTGCACTTCATCTACAAGCCAATTTTACAACTCATAGTCCACACTATGAGTCATGAATTGGGTTTGTAGAATCCAGGTATGTTTTCAAATTTTTCTAAGTGTTGGGCTATGAGACTAGGATCTACGAGTCATACACCAAGCTACGACTCGTAGTCGAGGTTTCGTAGACCTGACCTGGTAATTTTTAAAGATGACCCGGTAGGGTATAAAAAGGGTTCAAAATTATTTTGACCCCATTTATATCCCTAATTACTGAAAAAATTACCCCAATCTTTTCCCCCATCCCATTTTTGATTAGTTTTTCGGCATGTGCAACCCATTTTCAGCAAGCATTTTCCGGCAACTAGGGTTTCTATATCATTCTTCTCCTTTTGCTTTCTCTAGTTCATCTGCTCATTTGGTAAGCTCATTGGTTTAATTTAACTTCAAAATTTACCTTGCTTTGAAAGGTTTGAACGTTGAGTAAGATCAAAATGATACTAAGGCATGTAATTCATGTTTGAGTTGAAATTGTGAAGGAGAATCTAGGGTTGCTATGAGTTGAATTGATTGTTTTAGCCCTAAGTTGAGTGTCTTATCTGTGGTATTGTAATTGTATGCTCATTCTAACTTGTTCGTTGTTTGACTAAATGATTGTTATTAGGTTACAAATGTTTATTGATTTTCAGTTTCATAGGAGCATGATAGTGTTTGGGTTATTTTGATGTAGTTGGAATCATGGGTTGATCACTTCTTATTGTGCTTGTTGAAATATACCCCAAATGATTGAATGAGATTGAGTGATTTTTGTGTGTGATTTGGGGTTATTGACATAGGTGTAAGTTTGAATGAGTTGGGGAAGATTGGCTTGAATGTGTGTTGATTGCTAAATCCGTTATGGAGTAAATTTTTGTTTAGACACCGTGATTAGGGTATGAGTTAAGTTGTGCTTAGCATATAAGTGTTATAAACTTTCTTCGATGCTGCTAAGGTAGAGTTTAAATTGTTTATAGGGTCCATGTGATAAGTTAAGGTGTTTTAGGTACCTATTGTTTCTTATTTATGGGAGTCTTTTACAACTTGTAGATGGACTATGAGTCATAATTACCTCTCGTGGGAAATTATAGTGCCTTCAAATTCCTATGTACACTTCATACGATACCATCTACAAGTTGTGGAACCCTCTACGAGTCGTAGATGGGTCTCGTGGACTCTTGCCTGTTTCAATTTTGCTCCCTAGAACTCTATACGAAACCTGTCTATGACCCTTAACCCAAGTTACGAGTCGTGAGTGGGTCTCATATAATATTATCGTATTTATTTTTGTTGTCCACTTCTGATTTACATGACCACAGTACGACTCGTAGTTCATACTACGAGTGGTACTTGGTTCTTGTATCACCTATATGCAACTGATACAATTAAATTTTCCTATTTTTCTTATTTTCATTTGTTGCTTGTTGGGGCTTATAGCAGTTTGTCTATTGTTTGATTTTCGGATAGTATGGCCCCAAAGGTCAATCGAGCTAAGATTGAGGCTTTCAAGAGAGAGCTTAGAGACAAGCCTAATGATGATAAGCACTCGGATAACAATCAAACTCAGTTGAGTGGGTCCATGGAAGTTTATAATACTCAGATTGACCAAGCAGTGACTCGATCACAGACGAGAGTTGTGGCTAGAGCTGGGCAGACTTAAGCGTAAACCATTAGTCCTTCACAATTTGATGAGGAAGGCAATGAGAGGACAGGGATTAGCATGCCTTAAATGACTAGGTCCAACGATAACCGGAGTTCGGAAGATGGCTCCCAGGATAGAAAAGTTGCCCAGTCTTCAGTCGCCCTATTATTTTCTTCAGCACTAGATCCTATAGGTCATCGGTTGGGTATCGAGGGCATGGAGACCATATTCAATTAGTGTCTGTAGCCAAAGGGGCAAGGCAAGACTGTACAATCAATTTATGAGAAGTTCTGATTTATTGCTAATAGCTTGAGTTGTGTCCGAAGACTTGAGGACACAATGGCATGACATAGGCTCAGGTGGTTGACTGATAAGCTCGGACGCTATTCCCTAACCTTGATTTAGAAGTTTTATGGAACTACCATTCTCTGTGATCTTCCTAAAGGGAAGAAACCTCTCGAGCAGCCGAGATTGAGAGTGGTTCTACTGAGAGGACGATGGGTCGATATTTTGAAAGAGACTATCTGCCTAGTGCTTTTTGGTCCCGAGTATTGAGCTCCAGTGTCGACAGCCAAGTTTGATCGTAGACTGCGGCAGGTTAGGAAAGCATTGATTTCAAAAAATTCGGTATAGAGGACAGAGTTATTAAAATGGGCTGCCGACCATATTGCTGAGCATGATCCGGAGCTTGGGTCACTACGTATACTAAACCTATTGTAAAGGCTTCCCTCTCCTTCCCCGCCAAATTTTGGTGGGCGATTGTCAGATCTCGCATCTGGCCCATGCTAACAGATAATGCACTCATGTTAGAGAAAGCACTTTTGGTATCCAGCATCTTGGCTGGCTATGATATTGATTGGGCCCGACTCATCGCGAGGCAGATTCGTGAGTGCATGCTCAAGAGGGCCATTTGCATGCCATTTCTAATTTTGATCTACAAATTTTACATCAAGTCCGAGGTGCTGATCTTGAATCATCATGACCAGATGGTAGAGGGCCTACATACTATAGATCCCAGCCTGATAAAGGCTGATGAGAACCTTGTGTCACTTGAAAGGATGCAGACTCCTCCTATGCTTGATACATTTGCTCGATAGCCACTACAGGAGGGTTCACCGACTGCCCCCACTACCACTCTAACTGCTACTACTGATGAGAGACCCCATCAGCATGAGTCAGTCAATATTGAGAGGGGTCCCACTATAGTTACTCTGGCACCAGAGGTTTCTACATCACAGGTTTTCACACTGGGCATGGTTCACATGTCTATAATTTCTATTTAGGCCATGGCGCAGAGGTTATCACGGATCGAGGCTTAGTTGTCTTGGCTCATGAAGCAGTTTAGGCCATAGGTTTGGTAGATGATTGCGAACTTAGAGGAAAAATGCAAGGCATACACCATTTCTATAGTTCAACAGCGTATTTCTACAGTGGATACCAGTATTGAAGCCTTTGAGGACAGAGTACAAAAGAGGTAAGCCGAGGCCCATCCATCAGACTTTTCAGCCATTCATGAGGAGATAGCAAAGCTTAAGGCTAACTTGACTTCTTCATTAGGGGCACTAGTTATAGTTACAAAGGATTCACCTTCGGAGTCGTTATTTGATCTATTTGCTTCAGAGGATCACACAAATCCTTCCCAGGTGTGTGTGTCAGAAGACCTCCGAGGTGGATGAAGAAGAGGCACAGGATGAGCTCAGGCGAGTCTTGAGGATGTCGAGAGAAGAAATAGACTTGAGACAAGGCCAGGAGCACGATAGATTGATAGGCATTGGCTCATCCGGTGTGGCTGCTGCATCGACTATCCCGCAGGAGGGAGGTGATCATATCTAGCCCGAGACAGCTTAGGCACCAAGATATGTTTTTTTTTTTGACCCCTTGTATTTACTTTGATTTTTGACATTGTACATTGAGGACAATGTACAAATTTTTTTCGATGGGGTACAGGCAGTTATGGACTAGGATACAGTTTGAGTAGTTTTTAGCCTATAATTACGCCCAATTTGATCCCAAGGTTTTCTTGTCTGTGTTTTTTTTCCTCATGGATATTTGATTTTTGTTGAACCGACATATTTAAGATGTCTTAGATAATATTTTCCGTATGTAGATGTTGAACTGATGGCATGTACCTTGTTTTTGATGTTTTATGAAATATTTTGAAAGTTAATACCCACCAAAATTTTTGTGATTAGTAGTTAAGTTGCAACCATGCATTTTTTGAATGATTTCGCAATGTCTATTCTAATTAAGGGTGGGCAATTCGATACATGAAGCATGTTCTGTGAGTTTTTGTTGGCTATGTATGCAATGCCATGTGTATGTGAGTTGATGTTGTTATATTCTTGCAGTATATGCTGATTCAGAACTTGCCTTGTTACTCTAAGTTGGAATGAAGATTATATGGATTAGAAAAGGATCTTAGGCTTTGTTCTTTGAATTAGTCCACTCTTGCCTAAAATGTTCAACTAAAGGAGAAATTTATCCCTTGTTCTAAATATTTGAGCTATACATGTACCATTTCTTTCTTAACACCTGATTAAGCCTAATCTTGTCTAGTGAAATACCTTGAAACTGGCCCTGGTCTATCCTTGAGCATTGTGAACTTTGGTTTAGGCAAAAAGCGTAAGTTATGGTGACTACCAAAAGTGGCCCTGGTTTGGGGATTAGATATTGTGCTTCAAAATAGGCTAAAATCCTAAGTTAAGGGTGGCCAGTATAGGGGTAAAATAGCAAAAATGGGGTAGTGAGTTGGGAATGTGAACAAAGAAAAGAAAATCATGTACCAGGTGAAAGAAAGAGAAAAAGAGGCCTCAGTTTGAGTTGAACAAGCAAAATGATGCATGCAAATGAGGCAAAAGCTAATAAAGAGGAGAAAATACCCGAAAAATTATGAATATTAAGAAAAAGGGAGAATAAAGTGGAAATGATTGAGTTACTAAGGTGAAAGCATTTAAAAACATGGTTCACGGTTGGCCTTTAGTCACTAGTTGTCCAAAATGTCATACCAAAGTCCCATGAGCCTACATTACAAGCTTATAAAGTCTTAAAATGATCCTAGCCCAATTAGTCAAAAGTTCAGGTCATGAGTATACGGGCAAGCCTATGGTATTGGTCATCATGCATGAATGTCATTTGTAAGAGTGAGAGTGCTTGCACAGTCCCATGGTTAAATTCTAAGATCTTTATTGAGTGTTTAAAAGGGACTACTTTCTTGTGAGGTCATTTGCATTGCATTGTCAACATTTTATTTGTTTAGTAATTGTGGATCATTGATATTCCTTTATTTTTCATAGTTGTGTTGTCAAATGTATTAATATGCTTTGGTTTGCAAAATAGCTACATGATCTTGTTTTGAAAAAGCTGATATGGGTACCTGAGATTGATTTGAGTAGGGTATGTGCCATTGGGTTGATTACTATGTTGTGCTTTATTATGTATACAGATTGAGTTGTCGCTTGAAGAGAATCAACAATGTTAAGTTGAGGGTGTTCATGTCTGTCAAAATACAATACATTTGATGCCTAAAACATAGAATGTTGTGTGTTCTCAATGCAACTTTTATGGTTTTATGTGTTTTTGTGTTTATTTTTACAAGAAAGACGGAACAATTATAGGAAAACTTACAAGTTTTGCTGATTTTTTTAAGATATACGAGACGCTCTACGAGTGGTATCTCAAGTTATGCGTCATAGAGGTGATCTTATGGAGGATTCTAGTGTTGAATCAAAACTGAAGTTCATCCACATAAGGCCTAGTTATGAGTCATAGTTCTATCTATGGATCATAAAGGAATGTTTCTTAGAGATTTTCAATCTTGATAAGACTTGGACAAATTGATGCAAATATGGACTACGAGAAGTCAATACGAATCGTAGATTAGACTACGATTTATGAGGGTGTTTCATATTAGTGAAGTTCAAGATG
Organism: Solanum ossicruentum; assembly: GCA_025774065.1. Classification (NCBI taxonomy): domain Eukaryota; kingdom Viridiplantae; phylum Streptophyta; class Magnoliopsida; order Solanales; family Solanaceae; genus Solanum; species Solanum ossicruentum. Next base: position 1,091 of record JAOTQR010069846.1, on the reverse strand, counting down.
CAGGAAGCTTACCACGAAAGCCCAATAACGGCTCGTAACCCTAGTAACGAGTATAACTATGGCTCATATCATGCGCCGACCAGTTTTTCTAATTAATTTAAGGACTTGTTTGTAAATACTACAAATAGAAAATACTAGGTCATTTAAAGGAGTTTTTCTAAGTTTTTTAGAAGAGTTATTGTACATATAGATCACGAAATTTTAGTAGAAATTTCAGAGTTTATCTTTGGAGACTATATTTTTGAGAAGAGATTCACTTATGTATTCACTTCAACTTTTATTCTTGTGATTCTCGATGTACATTGGGTTTACCTGTTCTTTAATCTTCTTAGGTAATTGGTTAACTATGTCTTCTCTATTCATTGTTTCTTTATTTGCGCAGCTTATGAGTACTTAAACCCACAACTTTGGGTTATGAGAACCATGAGAATCTAACTTAGAAAACCTGGATATTTGCAATTCTTAGAATGGGTGTTTGTATATATTAATCATTTCTCTTCATTTTGAATATTTTCTAGTGGTGACCAACATTAGAACTTGCCTAGTGTTACATTTCTGATCCAGGTGGTAATGAATAGAAAAAGAGAATGATTAACAGGATTCGATAATGTGTTCTTGTATAATCAATTGAACTCGACCAAAGGGAGGTTGACTGGGACTATGGGTAATGGTTAGTTGAGAACACTATGGAAATGGGTCAAGTCCCACAGTGAAGTATGACGTTCACCTTTGACCAAAGGATTGGAAGAACCTAAATTACCATCCTGCATGCAATATTCTAGTTGAGAATTGTAAAATTTAGAGAAGTTGAGTTAGTGACTTATGGGGAACACAATACTCAAGTTGCTCTCCATTATTGTTCGTATCCTAATTTTAGTTAGTCTAGTTTAATTTCCTATCTATCATTGCAAACCCCCCTCCCCTCTTTTTTAGAGAATTGAGTTAGTTGATTGTTGAATTGATTATTGGTGAACCAAGTTGTAAAAGTCCTATATTCCCTGTGGGATTTGAACATAATCTTGGTTAGGTTTATTACTTCAACGATTGCTTTTACTTCAAAAAGAGGTGTATCTTGAGCATGACAATGCTAA
>JAOTQR010069845.1:0-93683 GCA_025774065.1 Solanum ossicruentum | reverse complement strand
ACCACCTTTAGTTATACTTTGGGATCAAGTACTTTATATTCTTTATATCACTTTACCTTTACTGTATCATCTGTACTATAAAAAGTTAATGATAGGGCTTTTCAAAGAGAGACTCGACATTCCACAGATTTTGAAGACACATTGAATATTCATAGAGAACTCTCTTGGGTTTAGTGTAGATTTTATCTTTTTATTTTGAAGATCAATTTTAGGGTATTGAAAATCACATTGTGCTCAACTTCCATTTATATAACTTGTGGTTTCAATATCAAAATAGTTTTATTCTTCATTATTCTTGGTTAATCTCTCAACCATCTCTTTTATATTCATTGTTGGTGATTTTGCCTTAGTCATGAGTAGCTAAGCACCCATAAATTAGGGTTGCGGGAACCCTGAGTAGTTGACTTGAAATAACCTAGATTTTGTGCATTTCTTTGATTGGGTATTTGCATGTATTGTCTAGTTCCCTTCATTTTTAATGTTGTTTGGTGGTGGCCAACACAAAATCCCGCCTTCTATAATGATCACGACCAAGGCAGTGATGAATAGGTCAAGTGAAGTAGATGACAGAATTCGATTGATGTGTTCTCTTCTAATCACCCAAACCTAACCAAGGAAAGGTTAACTGGGACAATGGGTAACAATTATTTGGCATGCCGTGGTTGCTAACTAAGCGCCATGGTGAACTTCGATGTTCACCTTCACAAGAGGACTGGAAGAACTTAACTTACCATCCTGCATGCAATGTCTTATTTGGAGTTATGTTGTCTGGGGTAATTGAGTCAACAAATCATGGGAAACACAATTCTCAAGTTGTCCCTCAATTGATTGTCTTCTCACATTTATAGTGTAGTATTTCTATTTATTCTTCATTTCGAATTGCAAATCCTCCCCCATTCTAGAGAAATAGTGATGATGCTTTTAATAATTATTAATAGATCAATATAATCAAGCACCGTATTCCCAGTAGATTCGACCCTAACCCATGGTTAGGTCTATACTTGACTACGATCGCTTTGTTGTTGGAGCATGAACACCAAAAAATTATGGCACCATTGCCGGGGATACGATTAGGTTCTTGACTTGATTTTACTATTAATTAATCCAAGTATTAGTTTCTAAATTCTCTTGCATCTTACTTTTGTTTTTGTTATTTAGTTTTGTTTATAGGTATCTAAGGGAGAGTACATTGAGATTCAACTCAGACAATAAATCGTTGGCTGATAATCACAATGGCTGAACAAAAGCTCGTCACCATTGGTAATTTATTTGAATCAATACAAAGAAGCGTCTTGTTTTATGGTCAGGGGTCAGAAGACCCTCAGGTTTATTTGTAGAACTTTGCGCAAACATTGAGGGTTGTACTTGAATAAGGCACCCAGCATGGGATGCCATGGCTCTTTAGACTTTTCCCATGACCTTCAAGAGCGAAGCTTTCGGGTGTGGTCTATCCTCCCACCAGATGTTTGCTCTAACTAGGGAGAAGTGCATAGGGTCTTCCTTATGAACTTTTATAAAGAGCCTAACAAGTATTCTTTACAGGATATGATTATTAACTTTTGACAAGTTCTAGGAGAGTCTTTGGGTGCAACTTGGGATAGATATAAAGAGTGTTTGGAGAAGAAGCCAAATCATGGTTTACCGAATGATAAACTAGTGGAAAATGTTCTACTGAGCACTGAGTTTTGAACAACAATTGCATGTCCATGCTTATTTGGAGGGGACTATAGGGCATTATTTAGGCAGCTGCTTAATGAAGTCACTGAGTTCATGGACACACTTTCTGTGGTTACCAAAGTCTATAGATCATATCAAGATCAATCGGTTGCTCCCACTAGTGCATTAAGGGAAGGCTCTAGTATTGCAAGAAGTGATGATTTGGTCAATTGGATCAAGCTACCGCCTCAACAATGTGTTATAGAAGAACCTTCGAATACTGTGAGTATTCTTAAACAACTGATGAAGAATGTGGATGCGAAAGAGGAGATGTTTCAAAAAATTAAGTTTGATGTCATCAAGGTAAATTACAAGGTGGATCAACAAGTTATAGAAATTCAAAAGATCGATGGCCAAGTAGAGCAGGTCTCTAAATAGTTAGAGAATATTCAAAAAGATAGGAGGAGAGATCATATAACTGGTGATAAGAGCTTACCGAATCTTGAGGAAGTCTGAGTTCTCAAGATGACAAAGTCACGCCACAACTTTAAACAAGGCGGTTCTTGGGAGGCAACCCATGAATCTTTTACGTTTTTGGCTTGTTTTTAAGTTTATCTTGGTTTTGAATTGTTAGGCAGTGGATTGAAGTTTCTTTCAATTTTAAGCATTAAATCAGTTAAGTTGACGTGATGATTGGTATATTTGAAGATGTGATTTGTAGGTATGAAGCAAGATCTGGAAATTTGAAGCAAATTCATGTCTCATAGAGGAAAACGATGATGACTTAATGTTGGCACATACACTACGAACCAACCTTATGATTTGTAGGATCCCTTACAAGTCATAAGTTGAGCTCATAGTGCCCAGGTATGAAATTTGAAATTTTTCTAATTGTTGGGTATTCTATGAGATCGGGACCTATGGGTCGTAGGGTGACTTATGAGATTGAGGTTTCGTAGAGCTGAGATATAGAAATTTTAAAGTCGTCCTGGTTGAATATATGAAGGGTCAAATATTTGACCCTTAATTTTTCTCATTTTAAATGGTTCCTTCCCCTGAAAGTTTTCCCACAGTAATTTTCTACTGTTTTGACCCTATTTTCCTATCAAAACCATCATTTTCTGGCAACATTTTCCAGCGAGCATTTCTCCCTAGGATTTTGGCCTCTCTATTTTTCTCTCAATGATGTAATAGCTTTTCTTTCTCTCATTCGATATGTTTCCTTGGTTAAATTATGCATACTTCTTATAAATGTCTTGGATTGTTAATGATTGTGTGTTTAATGATAATATTGAGTATACCCATGAAAAATGATTATGTGAACATAAGAAATAGGTTTTGATTGATTTCAATCTCTTGGTATGGTTTTAAACTAAGTGATCCATTTTGTTTGTTGACTGTGATATTTACATGTTGATCATATGTTTGTAGTGCATGTTTGTTGGCTGATCAGTCTGTGCACTCATGTCAGGGTTGGAAATGGGATGTTCGTGTATGATTAGGTTGTGGTTTATTTTGTGAGATGCCCGTCGAATGAATTTGCCTTTGATCCCCTTGAACTCCCTTGATGATGTGTATTTGTGATTATGTGGTTCAAAGATCGATTAATGTTTGGTGATTTTTGAACATGTAGGGAAGTGTTGTATAAGTGTTGTGATCATGAATAGATCTTTGTGGGGTAAGTTTTGATTTGGGTCAACATATTAGGGTAAAGGGATTGTTTGTGTGCTTGAGATAGTGTTTAATTTTTTTCTTAAATATTGTTTACATTACGATAATTTTGTTTTTTGGTTTGTGTGCAAGAGTACAGGCACCGCAGGTGCCTTCTGTTTCCTATTAGGAGGACCTCCTACATCTTTGAGGTAGGCCTATAGGTCGTAGTGGTCTCCCGTAGGAGGCAACAGTCACCTATAGATCCTGAACAATTACCATACGAGACCCACCTATGAGTCATAGTGTCCACTACAAACCATAGTGAGAGACTCATAGGACTTGTCTTGTTTTTAAAAGTATTTTGTTACCTACTACGACCCCGGGCTACAACTTGTACGACACCCAATGAGTTGCACCTGATCCTCGTACTTGTTTTTTCATAATGACATCTTCTTAGGTACTTTTGAACTACGAAGCCACAGTATGACTTGTAGGTCACCTTACGACTCGTACTTGTGCCTCGTACCTGCCAATCAGTAACTGATTCTTTGGATTTTTTTCTCTATTCTTCTTTTTGGTTTTTGACTATTTTTATTTCTTTTTGTTGACTGATTCTGAATGGCCATGACATTAAGATGCTCATTTGTTATATGGGGTTGAATTTCAGGTACGATGCTTCCAAAAGATAAACATGATATCCAGGCTTTCCAAAGAAAATTAATTGATAAGTCCTCTGAGACTGAATAGTTAGAAGGTTCTGAAGAGTTACATCGAGTTTAGATTGACCCCAAGGCAAATGTGCCTTAAACTAGAGCCCGCACTGCACAAACCCCAATGGAAGTTGATAGCCCCTCCCTGTCTGAGAAGGAAGGTGATGGTTATGGGTCTGAAAAGTTTGCCACAGATGACTCCCACTTACTATGAGACGAGTTCACCAGAGGAAACATAGTCTCAGCGCCATCTATCACCTTTACTATCCCCAGAAATACCAGATGGGGCATTCCAGGCATGAAAGGAATATATGGCAAGGGGTTGGATCCTAAAGGACAAGGTAAACCCGTGAGGTAATTCCATGAGTAGTCGAGGCTAAATGACTCTAGGCTGAGCAGGGTGCCCGACTTGGAGGTTGAGATTGACGATCATGGACTGAGGTGGCTATCATAGAGGTTGGAAAAGTATTTCCCTATCTAGTTCAAGAATTCTACATAACCTACCATGCCAGTATTCTTCAAGATCTTCCTAAGAAAAAGAAAGCTACTAATCAGCCAAGGTTGCAAGAAGTCCTAGTTAAGGGTCAGATGGTTGACATCTGAGAGGAGGCTATCAGTAGGGTTCAGTTCGAGCCAAACTATAGGGTACCTCATTCCATCGTCGAGTATGATAATAAGATCGAGAAGATGAGGTGGGCATTGAGTGAGAAGAATATGGATATCAAAACTAAGCTCCTCAGGTAGATCTCTAGCCAGATCTATGAAGATTATGATGAGCCTGCATGGGTCGCAAACCATGCCACACTGATAGTGAAGTGTCACCTATCTTTCGAAACCATATTCTAGTGGTCTATTATCCGTTGGTGCATTAGGCCTACATTTATGGATAATGTGATCACTATAGAGCAAGTTGTGCTATTAGCCAGTATCTTAGCTTGCTATGATATAGATTGGGCATGAGTTATGGCAGAGTAGATCCACAAGTTAGCGATTCATAACCAGACTTCATTGCCTTTTCCCATCTTAATACATAAATTATATAATGAGGCCGGGGTATATGTCTACCTCCACCATGACCCATGTATAGAGGTCATGCACACTATGGATCCCAGCATGATTAAGACTAATGAAAACCTGGTTGCCCTACAACAAGCCTCTTCTCCTCCTATTCAAGATCTATTCCGTCTAGAGCCATAAAATCGGGAGCCTACTCCAGCTACTACCAGTTCGACTCCACTTGCCACAAAGCTATCTCCAGCTGGTTATACCAAGGCGATGCCACCCTCAGGCACTAACACCTTCTACTACTCAAGTTGCTTCTGCAGACTATCCTCTTATGTCTGCTTTTGTGTTTAAGGATTTGGTGTGCATTTTATCAAGAATGGAGATCCAACTGACCAGATTAATGAACAAGATTAAACATTGCGTTCGTCAAATGTTCTAGGACTCAAAGGAGAGGGCTAAGGCATACAATTGAAATGTTGTAGATCGAAGAGTTGATGTAGTAGATACCAGGATACATGCCTTTAAGGATAGGGCCCAACGGAGGCTTGAGGGTGCATGACCTACTGACATGGTTACTATCACAGATGAGTTGGCCAAGTTTAGGGTAGACCTATTGAAGATATTAGCGGCCCCGATAGTAGTCCCCAAGGTTGGCACTAGAGGGTGATGATATGATTTACCTATTTAAAGATCACCTGCATGCCTATGGGAAGAGACCAGTCAAGAGTGAGGTCGTAACTGTGAGCCAGAAGAGACCTATGACAGATGATGAGGTGGTTGAGCTGGAAGAGCGGATTACCGATGAGGTGGTGCAAGAGCCTTGCCTATGGAGGCAATGAGGAAGGATCAGAAGCAGCATATAGCACAGGGAGTAGGTAGCTCGGGTACAGCTGTAGCCCAGACCACCGAGGAGGATAGAGAGCCCTGAGACTAGATGGATGTTGGTGCTTGAGCACCTTATGTTTATTACTTTTGACCCCCATACTCATTATCTTTGGATACTTTGTTCCCATTTTAGATACTATGTTTTTGTGATGGTTTTTTGATATTTTTAACTGTTTTATTTTGGATGCTTGTTTTATTTTTTTATGGATGATGGATTTTAAATTTTAGTTTCTATAATATATATTATACACTAGGGTGAAGTCTGAGTAGCCTTTAGTCCGTAACTTTCCTATTTTTGATCCTAAAGTTTTCTTTCCATGTTTTCTTTTATTTGTGGATGAGTTTAATTTCTACTGAACTGGCATATTTAGGTAGTGTAGATAATTTGTAAATATATAGTGATTATTACTTTTGGCATGTGCATAATTTTGAATGGTTTTATGAATGTTTTGAAAATTGGGTACCCTCAAAATTTTTGAGATTGTTGGTTCCATTGCAACCTTGCATATAATCGATTTGGCAATGTTTGTTTTGATGAAAAGAAGGCAAGTTGATGCTTGAAGCATGACTTGTGAGTCTACATTGATTGTGTATGAAATTCTCTATGCGTTTGAGCTAATTTTGTCATGTTCATGGATTTCATATTGATTCAAAACTTGCCTTGTTACTCTAAGATTTGATTGGAGATGTGGTTGATTAGGAGAGGATCTTAGGCTATTTTTCATTTAGTTAGTCCACTTTTACCTAAATTACCTACCAAATGTGGTGGTTTAACCCTTGTTCCAAGTGTTTGAGCTTTACATGTACCTGTTCGTTCTTGATATCTAGCTATCCTAGCCTTGTTTTGTGAAATATTTTGATATTGTCCCTGGTCTATCCTTGAACATGTGAACCTTGATTAATGAAAAAAGTCTAAGTTGAGGGTGGTTACCAAAAGTCGCCCTGGTTTAGGGAATGGATATTGTGTACTTTGCCTCAGGATAAAATCCTAAGTTGAGAGTGGCTTTGTTGTGGTAAAGTAATGAAAATAAGATGGTTAGTTGGGAAAGAAAGAAACAAGAGAAAAATCATGTGTTATGAAAGAGAAAAAAAAAGAATAATTGCCTTGAATTGAAAAGAATAGCAAAATGAGTTCAAAAATAAGGCACAACTGGAAAAAAATGGGAAAAGAAAGCACTCGGAAAAGGTTGAAAATAAAGAATAAGGGAGGGCATAATGAAAATTGTTGAGTTGTGGAGGTAAAAGGTTGAAAAAAGTCGTCTAAGGAAAGCTTTTAGTCACAGCTTTCCTAAAATGCCAAAGCAAATCCCAATGAGCCTATGTTACAAGCACATTAAGTCCTAATTGATCCTAAGTCAACTAGGTAACAGTTCGGAGTATGAGTATAGAGGCAAGCCTATGATGTTGGTTATCATGCATGAATTTCATTTGTGAGAGTGAGGATGCCTGCATAGTCCTGGAACTTTGATTACATTTTAAGTGAAATGGTGGGAATTATTTTTCTGTGCGGGTATTTGCATGACATGATTGGCATATGACTTTGTCGGTGATTGTGAATTATTGATACTCTTTTGCTTGTCATATTTGGATTGTCAGATGCATCATTATATCTTTGTTTTCTTGGTGACTATTCAATCAGGTATTGAAAATGAGAATTAGGTATCGAAGTTGGAACTGAGTGATGTATATGCCACTAAGATAGTTGCTATGTTTTTCCAATTATCTATTTAGATCAAGTCGTCACTTGAGACAAGCAACAATACTAAGTTGAGGATGTTGATGTGTTGTCAAAGTACAACATATTTGATGCCTAAAATAAGTATTTTGAAAGTTATTAATGCAACTTTTATGGGTTTTATGTGTTTTTGTGTTGTTCTTTCAGAAAATACACGTTGCCATGATTTTGGGAAAAATTACAGATTTTGATGAAATTAAGGACATATGAGCCACCTTACGAGTCAGAGCCCAAGGTACAAGTCATAGTATTCCCTCGTAGTAAGAAACATTGTCCAAAATTAGGAATTTACAAATTGAATGTCAGTCATACGAGACTAACCTATGAGTTGTAAGTGTCACTACGACTCAAAGAAGGGGTCCTCGTAGTAAGAAATAGTGTGCCAAAAGTTTGGACCAAGAATTGCAACTCAAGATTGTGAGAAGACACAATGATTCGTAGAGCACACCATGACCTATAGCAATAGATCGTAGCAGTCAAGTCCAAAATGTCAAGTGCTGACAACGAAAGCAAGATTAAGACTTGTAGGTCACCCTACGAGTCGTATCTGCATGACGTAACTGCTGTCAGCTATATTTTTTTATTTTATTGTTAGGGTCTTTTTGTAAATAGTATGAGTAGTTAATGATAGGGTTTTTGAAAGAGAGACTAGACATTCCACAAATTTTGAAGACACTTTGAATATTCTTAGTGAACATTTCTAGTGTTTAGTGTAGATTTTATCTTTTCATTTTGAAGACCCATTTTGGGGGACTGAAAATCACATTGTGCACATCTTCCATTAATACAAGCTTGTGGTTTCAGTATTATAGTGGTGTTATTCTTCATTATTCATGGGTAATCTCTCAACAATGTCTTTTATTTTCTTTGTTGGTGATTTTGCCTAAGCCATGAGTAGCTAAGGACCAGTAACATGGAGTTGTGGGAACCATGAGGAGTTGAATTGAAATAACCTAGATTTTGTGCATTTCTTTGATTGTATATTTACATGTATTGTCTAGATCCCTTCATTTTTATAGTTGTTTGGTGCTGGCCAACACTAAACCCCGCCTACTATCACCATTCTAACCAAGGTAGTGATAAATAGGAAAAGGGAAGTAGATGACAGAATTCAATTGATGTGTTCTCATCTAATCAGCCAAGCCTGACCAAGCCGTGGTTGACTGAGACAATGGGTAACGGTTAGTTGGCACGCCATGGTTGTCGACCAAGCGCCATGGTGAAATTCGACATTCACCTTCACAAGACGGCCGGAAGAATCTAAGTTATCATCCTGCATGCAATGTCTTGATTGGAGTTATATTGTTTAGGGTAATTGAGCCAACGAATCATGGGGAACTCAATTCCCAAGTTGTCCATCAATTTGGTTGTCTTCTGACATTTGTAGCTTAGTATTTCTATTTATTCCTCATTCTGAATTTTAAACCCCCCTTCATTTTAGAGAATATAGTGATCGATGCTTGAAATAATTGTTAGCGGATCAATATAGTCAAGCCCAGAATCCCAGTGGCTTTGACCCTAACCCTTGGTTTGGTTTATATTCAACTGTGACCGCTTTACTCTTTACTGTTGGAGCGTGAACAGGTGTCACTACACGAGCACATCCATGAGCCGTGAGAGGGTGTCTTAAGGTGGCCCTTAGCCTCGTGTGTAGGTGTTTGGGCTAATGGTAGAGTTCAAGACTAAGTGACCCCTCATTAAGCCCTTCAAGGCTCGTGTGACTCACCACTAGCCATGAAGTTTAGGCTTGAAAGCCACTTTTTGGCTGAGGTGCATCACAAACGAACCACTATACAGGTCTTGTAGTACCAGACGGTTTATGTGGGGTCCCATGAGGGTGTTGGTCTAGAAATTATCTAAGTATGGAATTAATATCTCGGAACTTGGCCAATGTAAATTTTTCTAAGTGATTTCCCATGTGACAATATACGGTGTGTGTGACTTCACATGACCCTTGTTCCTTCTTGATAGGACCTTGGGAAACTTCTTGAAGCTCATTTCATTAATGGATTTCTTATAAATTTTGTTATTCCCAAGGGTTGTTTATGACTTTCTAACCTATCCTAAACCCCTAAAAAGACCTATACTCATCTATTCTTATTCAAGCTCATTGAACACACTTAGAATATCAAATTGTCTCATCTAAAGAACTCCCCTGAAGTGTGCCATTAAAGAATTAGCTTGGACCTTAAGGAAGGGTGTTCATGTTAAATCAATTTCTTCTTGATAATTATCTAAGGTATGTGGGATTGATTTATGGTCGCTTTCAACCATGAAGACCCCAAACTTTTTTACTCTTTCATTTATGAAATTTAAGCTTACTTTGAATATAGGTATTCAAAATTATTGTTTATTTAATTCAATTGAGATATGAGCTATGCTTAATTGATGTTTCTAAAGTGATTTAAGCCCTAATATGATGCATTACATTGTTATTATGAAGGTTTATATATGCATGTCTCCTTTAAACGTTGATTTAAGCATGGGTACTCTAAAGTATGATTTAAATGTGAATTTACATATGGATTTACTTGAATTTCTTATTGTATTGTTGATTTAAGAATTAATCTCTATTTCCCATGCTATTCTCTCATCATTCAAAACATTTGCATACATGAGCATTGGTTTTATGAATATTATGAAGTGGGTTAAGGCGAAGTATATTTATGAATATGATTTGATAAAAGTATGGTTATGAAAAGAGTGTTATTACACAATATCTATGATATGTCTCTTTGAGCAAACTTTGGGTGTTTTCACAATTCGTAATATGTAAATGAGATATTCCTATGTATGAAATTATGATTTGAAGTATGATTTATCTTTTTAGCCCAAGTGCATATAATTATGAACAATGGTTTTCCTTTAAGCCTAAATATTCATTGACATGATTTGAAAAGACTTGTGCCTCTTTTGAAAGCATGTCTATGTATACGTTTTCTTGTAAGATGATGACCTGGAACCAAGCAGACTTGTGGGAGGAGTGCTATCTCCTATGGTCCAGTACACAAGTCATGTATTATGTTGTGCTTTCGACTGTGTCTTAATAATTCATAAATTTGACGATGTCCTTGATGCCTTACAGAAGATAACTCCACGAAGAGTCCCTCTACCAAGACAGGCCTTGGTTAATGAGGAACAAGTTCCTCAAGAGCTTATGGGAGAGCTGGTTACTCAAGATGAATTTCCAACTGCCTTTGTCATGCTTGCCCAAGTGGTGACCACTCAGGCTAGGCAGGCTAATTCTCCTCCGCATGCTCCCACTCCGGCTGCTAGAGTGAGAGATATTACTCGAATGGGGCAAAAGCTTATGGGGATGCTCAAGACTTCATTGATGGACTATCTAAAGTGTTGACTATCATGGGGGTGACTTCAGAAGAAAAACCTGAGATAGTTGCCTATCAGTTGAAGGATGTGCCCCAAGTATGCCACACTCAATGGTTGATGGAGCGGATTAGTGATGATGGGGTAAGTTTGGAAGAGTTCAAGTTTGTCTTTATGGACTGTTTCTTTTCCCTTGAGCTTAGTGAGGCTAAAATGACATAATTTATCAACCTCAAATAGTGTGGTATGAGTGTGAGGGAATATGCCCTCAAATTCACAAAGCTCTCAAAGTATGCTCTTATGCTAGTGGCTGACCCCCGCGCAAGAATGCACAGGTTTATTTCCTGTATCTCTGGTTTGGTTATGAAAGAAAGTCACACGTCTATGATTATTTGGGATATGGACATCTCCAGACTCATGACTTATGATGAATATATTGAAGGGGAAAACCTCAAGGAGAACATGGTGAATGACTCCAATAGAGCCCATTATGATGGTAGGTTCTCCAACTCTAAGAGCGTGGTGGATATGGTCACCTCTAATATGGCCAATGTTGTAATGCTAAGGTTTCCAATGGTAGGGTGCCTCTTTCCAAGGCTCAGGTTGGATGTTGGCCAATGCATTTTCATTCTGATAGGTGGGGAAAAATCATTTAGGTGCATGTTGGAAAAACTTAAGTGCTTGCTATGGGTGCAGTGATATGAGCCACAAGATTGCTAACAGTCCTAAAGCTGCCAAGAAGGCTCAAGATCAAATGGCTCAAGGTGATCAAGTCCAACTGAGGGTTCCTCAAGGTGCTTCCCCTAGTTACAATAGGTTCTACATATTATGACTGGTATGTTAAAAGTAATTCATTTTGATGTTTATGCTTTGCGTGATCCAGGTGCTAATTTATCTTTTGTGACTCCTCTTTTTGTTGTTAAGTTTGGTTTTAGTCTTGATATTCAAGTGGAGCCCTTTGTAGTTTATTCTCTAGTGGGTAAGTCTATTATTTCCCAAAGAGACTATCGAGGTTGTCCTATCTCTGTTTTGCAAAAGTCTTTCTGTGTGATAATATGGAACTTGAAATGTTTGATTTTGATATTATTCTCTAGATGGATTATTTGCATACATTATATGCCTCTATCGATAATAGAACATGAAAAGTAAATTTCTAATTTACAGATGAACTTGTCCATTAATGGAAGGGTAATGACATGCTATTAAAGGCAGGTTTATTTCCTATCTTAAGGGCCGAAAGATGATTTCAAAAGGGTGCATCTATCATATTGTAAGGGTTAGAGATATAGAGTCTGAGTTATGTGCTCTTGAATCAACTTCTGTGGTTAATAAGTTTTCAGATGTGTTTCCTGAAGATTTGAGAGGCATTCCTCTCGCAAGGGAAGTAGACTTTAACATAGATTTCCTTTTAGATACCTAACCTATTTTCTTACCCCCTTATCATATAGCACCGGATGAATATAAGGAATTAAAGGACCAATTGGAGGACTTTTGGAGAAGGGATTTATTAGACCAAGTATATTGTGATAGGGTGCTCCAGTATTTTTTGTAAGAAATAAAGATAGGTCTCTTCAGATATGCATTGATTATAGGCAACTAAATAAGGTAACCATCAAGAATAAAAACCCATTTCCAAGGATCAACGACTTGTTTTATCAACTTCAAAGGGCCACCCATTTCTCAAACACTGGCCTCTATTCCGATTATCATCAACTGAAGGTCAGAGAATGTAATATTAAATGGCTTTCCGAACTAGATATGGGCACTTTGAATTAGTGGTGATGTTGTTTGGTTTGACTGGTGCTCTAACTTTGTTTATAGATCTTATGAATTGGGTGTTCAAACCATTTCTTAATAGTTTTGTTGTTGTCTTCATCAATTATATTCTAAGTTATATTCTAAGTGAGCTGGAGAATATGGATCACTTGAGGTTGGTTCTTCAGGCCTTGAGGGAGAAGCAATTGTATGCCAAGTTCCACAAATATGAGTTTTGGTTGGGTGAAATAGCTTTTCTTGGTCATATGGTATCTGGTAATGGGGTTAATACATCAAAGATTGAAACCATAAAGAATTAGACTAGAACATTGACTACTTTGGATATTCAAAGTTTTCTTAGGTTAGCTGGTTATATAGGAGATTTGTTGAAGGTTTTTCGTCCATTGCATCTCCATTGAACAAGTTGACTCAAATGAAGGCCAAGTTTTTATGGTCGGATGAGTGTCAGAAGAGTTTTTAGACTTTGAAAGACCGACTTACATCGACTCCTATCTTGACTCTATCAAATGGCCTAGATAGGTTTGTGGTGTATTTTGATGCTTCTATGATTGGGTTGGGTTGTATGCTCATACAACATATTAAGGTGATATCTTATGCATCAAAGCAATTGAAGGTGCATAAGCATAATTATCAGACTTATGATCTTGACCTAGCAGCTGTGGACTTTGCTTTGAAGATTTAGATACACTATTTTGTATGAGGATCATATTGACTTGTTCACCGATCACAAGAGTTTGTAATATATGTTCACCCAAAGGGATCTTAACTTGAGGAAATAGAGCTGGTTGGAACTTCTTAAAAATTAGGACATGAGTGTTCAATATCATCCCAACAAGGCAAATGTTATAACCAATGCTCTTAGTAGGCTCTCTATGGGAACTGTGGCCCATGTTAATAAAGGGAAGAAAGAATTAGTAAAATAGGTTCACTGTTTGGCTAGGTTGGGTGTTAGATTGGCTAACTTTAATGATGGTGGTATTCATGCTCCAAATATGGATGAGTCTTCTGTGGTTGGTCAAGGCTAAACAAGATTTAGACCCATCATTGGTTGAGCTGATGAAGTTTGTTGTCGAAAAGAAGGCAGAGATTTTCTCCCTAGGGGGAGATTGTGTGCTTCGGTATCAAGATCCGTTATGTGTTCCAAATATTGATGGCCTTAGAAATGTGATCATGAGTGAAGCCTATAATTCTCATTATTCCATGCATCCAAGATCCGCCAAAATGTATTGGGATTTGAGGGAAATGTATTTGTGTCATGGGAAATGTATGACAAAAGACATAGCGAAGTTTGTATCAGAATGCCCTAACTGTCAACAAGTGATGATAGAACATAAAAGGCCTGGAAGTTTTTCACAAGATATTGAGATTCTCACTTGGAAGTTGAAAGATGTGAACATGGATTTTGCAGTTGGCTTGCCCCTAACCCAAATGTAATTTAATTCAATTTGGGTTATCATTGATAAGATGACTAAATTGGCTTATTTCATATTAGTCAAGACTTCTTTTAGTGCACAAGATTATGTAAGGTTGTATATCTAAGAGTTGGTGAGGTTGCATAGTATGCCTACGGCTATCATATTAGATAGTAGCACCCAAGTTACTTCTCACTTTTGGAAATCATTCCAAAGAAGGCTTGGAACTAAGGTGAAGTTAAGTACCACTTTTCATCCTCAAATCGATGGACAAGCCAAGAGAATAGTTCAAACCTTGGAGGACAAATTGAGGTCTGGTGTATTGGAATTCAAGGGTAATTGTGATGATCATCTACCACTTATTGATTTTGCGTAGAATAATAGTTTACATGCTTGCACTGGTATAGCACTATTTGTGGCTTTGTATGGTAGAAGATATAGATCTCCGGTAGGGTGGTTTGAGTTGGGAGAGATGGATTTAATTGCCAAGATTTAGTGTTAGAGGCCATGGAAAAGGTGAAGTTGAATAGGGAGAGGTTGAAAATGGATCAAAGTTTCCAAAAGTCCTACTTAGATATTAGAAGGAGGGATCTTGAGTTTTTTGTTGGTGATGGGTATATGTGAAGGTTTCATGCTTGAAGGGTGTAATGCATTTTGGTAAGAAGGGCAAATTAAGTCCCCAGTATATAGGTCCTTATGAGATTTTGGAGAGGATGGAAAATGTAGATCATATCTTGAATTTACTACAGATTTGAGTTCTATTCACTCAGTTTTCCGTGTGTCGATGTTGATGATCCTAGTTCAATTGTGCCTTTAGAAGGTGTTAAAGTTGAGGAAAACTTGTCCTATGATGAAGTTTTGGGTGAGATTATTGATAGATAAGTAAAGTAGCTTCATAACAAGGATGTGGCTTCATTGAAGTGCTTTAGAGGAATCAACATGTGGAGAGTGTTACATGGAGGTAGTGTTAGATATGATGAAGCGATACCTTTATGTTTTCCAATCTATTCAAGCCTAAGGTATTAGGTTCTTCCTATTCTAAATGGTCATAATTTATTCATTCTTATGTTTCATGACATGACATTCATATACATGGAAGAACATTATTTAAAAGATTTTTTGACATGACTTTAGTGACTTTATGATTTTTGAGTAATGAATTATGCATCCTGTCGTCAAGTTGAAATGTTTCATGTTCAAATCAAGTCTTTCAAGCCATGTTCTAGCACATTTGAGAACGAATGTTCCCAAGGGGGAGATGATGTAAGGACCCGGACTTTGTAAGGCCTTAATGATGCATGGAAATTTTGTTTTGGAAGTTTTTGACTAAGGTGTCACCACACTAGTACCTCCACGAGTCGTGGAGTAGTCCATGAGCCGTGGGAGGATGTGTTGAGGTGGTCCTTGTCCTTGTGTGTAGTGTGTTTGAGCTTATGGTGGAGTTCAAGACTAAGTAATAATTCACAGCTCGTGGAACTCACCAATGGCCGATAGTGGCTCGTGGTAGTAGCCTTGGGATTGAAATCCTCGTTTTGGCTAAGATATCTCACACATGAGCCCCTATACGGGTCGTGTAGCACCACACGGCTCGTGTGCGCTCTCGTGAGTGTGTTGGTCCAATAATTTTCTAACTAGGCTAGTGTAAATTTTTCTCAGTGTTGTCTCACGGGTACATATATGGTCCGTGTGACTTCACATGACTCGTGTGCCTTCTTGACGGGACCCCTGGTAACTTTTTGAAGCTTGTTTCTAATGGTATTCTTGTAATTTTGGTTATTCTTAAGGGACATTTATGACTTTCTAACCTATTTTTAACGCCTGAAAATACCTATACTTCTCTATTCATATTAAAATTCATTCAACACACTTATAATATTCAAATTTTCTCATCTAAAGAACTCCCCTGAAGTGTGGCATTGAAGAAATAACTTGGAGCGTAAGGAAGGGTCTTCCTCTTTTAGAAATTTCTTCTTGATTATCTAAGGTAAGTGAGATTGATTCAGGGTCCCTTTCAACCATGAAGACCCCAAAATCTTTTACTCTTTGATTTATGAAATTTAAGCTTACTTTAAATATGAGTCTTTTAAATTATTGTTGATTGATTCACTTGAGATATTGGCTAACTTAATTGATGTTTTAAAAGTGATTTTAACCCTAATATGATGAATTGCATTGATATTATGAAGGTTTGAATATGCATGTCCCCTTTAAAGGTTGAGTTAAGCACGCGTACTCTAAAGTATAATTTAAATTAGAGTTTACTTATGGATTTACTTGAATTTCTTATTATATTGTTGATTTAAGTATGATCTCTATTGCCCATGCTATTCTCTCATCATTCATGGAATTTCACATACATGAGCATTGGTTTTTATAAAGATTATGTAGTGGGTTAAGACCCATGCATGTTTGTGAATATAATTTGATAAAAATATGGTTATGACAAGAACGTGATCACACAATGTCTATGATATGACTCTTTGAGCAAACTTAAGATGTTTACACCATTTTGGATATATGTGATTGTTCTATTCCTATGCATGAAAGTATGATATGAAGTATGATTTGGATTTTTAGCCGAAGTACTTATGATTATGAAGGATTTTTAGCTTTTTAAGCCAAAGTATGCATTGAAAAGATTTGAAAAGACTAATGCCTTTTTTGAAAGTGTGTAGATGTATATGTATTCTTGTAGGATGATGACCTAGAATCGAGTGGACTTGTGGGAGGGGGGCTATCTCCAAAGGTCCAATACCCATGTCCCATAACTATATGCCAACATATGTATATGTTTATGTCCTATTAAGGGATGGTTATGATATAACTATGGAAATCCTTCCAAAATGGTTGGGTCGTAACGATGGTGGCCATCACACTGAAATGGTTGGATCTAAGATGTGGTATAAATTACCTGTGGAAAATAGTCTACTCTCACCCGATGGTGGGATTTCATTAGGCAAAGTCATGTAATAGCTCACATGAGTTTGAGATGTTGGTTATGGTCACATCCTATCTATGTTGAAGTATTATGACATTTCATGCATCATGGATTTCATGGCCTATTGATATATTACTCTTCCTTGCATATATACTTTTTTCTATATATGTGACCTTGTTATCTAACATTTAATGTTGGTTTAATGAGTTCATATGCATTGCATGCCCCCATACTTAGTACATTCAAATGTACTAACGCATACTCTTTACCTACATGATCTAACAATGTGGGGACTAGAGACTATCTTCATCCACCTCTTCAGTATTAGCTTGGATTGTGAAAGTTATTGTGGTGAGTCCTATAATCCAAGAAAAAGCCACCTTACATCTACCTATTATTTTTCTCCCGCTCATGTTTTATTTACTTTAAGAGTGAGCTCGGGACATGTTTTGGCCCCGTCCTATTCTATGACATAGAGGCATTGTTGGACAACATGTAGGCTCTTGCACTGATTTGTGCTATGTCATGTTATTTGTTCTTGGAGATTATGATTATGGATATCTATCGAATATTTATGGTATGATTATTTGCTCATGATGCGATGTGGAGGTGCGGAAAGTCTAAGTCCCTTCTATCCCAAAAGCATGAGTCATACTTATCTGCCCCTTAGTTACTATGTGCTATGTGTTATGTGAATCCATTCAAATTCCTATCTCTATGACATCCCCATATTATAAGTCATACTTTCCCATCCTTTAGAAATATGTGATTACTACTTCTTATGCGCTTCCGAACCGATGATGTGAATGTGGATACATTGAGGCTTGTTTGGGGACTCTCGAGATATCACTCCTGGACCCTAGGTATGGGTCATGACATTGAATAAAGGTTGAAAAACAATTATAAGTTAAGCACATAATCTTGACGCTAATGGTGTGTGTTGAGGATTTTTTCTCTCCAAGCTAAGCCCAGACTGTCATGACCCAAGCATAGGGCCTAGACGTGACCGGAGAATGGGGAACCCAAAAGGACATAAACAAGCTTCATAGCATATCATTACAAATGCTTGGTCGTGGAAAAAATTAAAATGACATTGAGAAATAAGAATAAGCAAGGGAATTGGGAGAAAGGGTAAACCTTTATATCATTACATCAAGAAACAAGAGAGTCAAGATCCATAATTAGATACATGTCATGTCCAACAACACCTCTACTACATAGATAGGAGGGGGGCAGGCGGGCAACACAAGTGACTGGGCTCATCCTCATAGTCAATACATAACAAAAAGAACATAGTCTTAATACATAGAAAGAGTTCATAAGCAACGTCCACGAAGTGGACTCACCAACAAGATTGTAGAACAATGAAACTAGCCACGTGGAGGAGTAGGATGATCAAGAGGTGCACCGATTCCTACATGATGAGTTTGCATTAGTATGTTTGAATGTACTAAGTAAGTAGGATGAAATGTAACAAATTATAGATATCATAGACAAGATGCATAATAATAGGCAATCGATAGCATACTAACAATATGACATGCAGAAATGATACTTGAAGTAAAATTATGCTTATATAGAACATAATATGAGTGTAAAGTGTAACCATTATAGTGCAAGCTAAGGCCTACCACACCCTTGGATAGGCGCATGAGGTACTAACCCCATCATGAGGTTGATAGAGTATAAACCCCCCAACAAGATTGATGGAGTACCACCCCCAATGAGTTGATTGAGTACAAAACCCCCAACGGGTTGATAGGTACAAACCCCCAACATCGTTGATGAGTACAAAACCCCAACAAGGTTACCCAGGCCTACCACCCCCCGAATTAGGAGATCGAGGTACTAACACCTCAACAAGGTTACTCGGGCCTACACCCCCCCGAGTTAGGCTTGGTCATCCATAATACTATAGAGATAATGTCACATATATATATATATATATATATATATATATATACACACACACACACACGCGCGCACACACACACACACATACTCCTTTCATCATCATTTACATACATTCCCTTTCGTCATCATTTCATCACCATCTCATCATTATTTCATCATCATATAGTTATTCAACTCATAGGACATGCATAGACCCTTCAATTCATCAAGAACCCATAATCGGATATTTTATCAAGCACTTAGAGGGTCTGTAGTGCTAGTCTAAAACCATGAAACTGAGAGTACAATCATGCAAG
Source organism: Solanum ossicruentum (assembly GCA_025774065.1). Lineage (NCBI taxonomy): Eukaryota > Viridiplantae > Streptophyta > Magnoliopsida > Solanales > Solanaceae > Solanum > Solanum ossicruentum. The sequence continues at coordinate 74,379 of JAOTQR010069845.1, read as the reverse complement.
AAAATTAAATGTAAAACCTTCAATAGATACTTGGTAAAACACTCAAGCAATAAGTATCAAAACCCTTCATCAAATCTTACAATAGATATTAGATTCATAGCTCAAAACATAGTAAAACAATCACAATTTCATAAGCCCAACATATTTTACAGTTATATTCATAATAAATAAGACCCATAAGTAAATCATATTTAAATCATGCAATTTAGGGTAAAAGGATGCTTGGCCATGATGGGTGGAAGGAACCTATGAAAGGAACCCACATCTCTTAGCTTTAGAGATGAACTTGATGAAGATTGAAGATGGAGACTTCAAGCTTGAGTGCAATACTTATGAATCCGGAAATATTTTTGAGACTTGACTTTAGAAGTAAAATATTTGGCTAAGTGTTTGAATGAGTATTTGGAAATATTTAGAATGATATGAGGGTGAAAAAATTGCTAAGTGTAGGTATATCCACGTTTGGGAACACTTAGGCCCAAGAATTAAAAGCCTTGGACAACACGAAAAATAACTGGATAGAAAATGTACATGCCCGCGTTGTGGACAGGATGCGAAAAACAAACTTCTTCATCTGCGCACCCTTGGCACGTTGCGCCAGGTACACGAAAAGTATTGTGGAATTCGTCACTTGGAAAATCAAAATTGCTAATCATTTTCTCATAAATCGGGGTTAGACCCATTTTTCACTCAAAATGACCCCCCTGAAAAAGAATATGAAGTCGTCTTTTATATATCATGTATGGATTTTGAGATATATAGAAATTACGATTCTGGGCACTTTCGAGGCACACTTTCGAGCACTTTTTGGGGTCGTTACAGTATCTCCCCTTGAGAACATTCATCCTCGAATGACAAAGAGATGTATAAGAGAGACATAAACATGACAATTTCAGCCCACATAGAGATGCAACAAAGCAGTTAAACATAATTTCAAAAATTTCATCATAAGTATAAAATCATCATGAATTTGTCAATTTAAACATGAACATATGCAATTATATGGGGCTGAGCTTAATACTTGAGATCATATAAAGGTTAGGCATGAGTATAGTAAAAGAGGTAAGGATATCTCTTTTGCATGCACACTTCGGCCTCCCAAGTAACACTCTCAACTTGTTTATTCCTCCTAAGGACCTTAACGGACTCTCAACTTGTTGATTCCTCCAAAGGACCTTAACGGACGCCACCTCTGTGTTTCTCAATCTCTTTACTTACCTATCCAAAATCTGTATTAGAACTTCATCATATGTCAAATTATCCTCAACAACACCCACAACTTCAAGAGGCACTATAGCATTCATATCACCCACACATTTCCTCAACATGGACACATGGAACACCGAATGAACCAAATTAATTTCTCTAGGCAATCTCAACTCATAAACTACCTTGCCAACCCTCCTTATGACCTCATAAGGACCAACATTACTTGGTCTCAACTATCCCTTCTTACCAAAACAGACCACACCCTTCATGGGTGAAACCTTTAGGAAGACCTAATCACCAACTTTGAATTCAAGGTTTCTTCTCCTCACATCGGCATAGGATTTTTGATGACTTTGGGCCACCTTCAATATTGCTCTAATCATCCTAACCTTCTAAAGAGCCTCCATAACTAGATTTGGTCCAAACAATGCTACCTCAACAACCTCAAACCAACCAACCAGTGACCTACAGCGTCTCCCATAAAGAGCCTCAAATGGAGCCATACTTGTGCTAGAATGACAGCTATTGTTGTAGGCAAACTCAATCAATGGAAGATGCTCATCCCAACTACCTTTAAGCTCTAACATACATGCACTAAGCATATTGTCAATGGTTTTCATGGTCTTCTCGACTTGGCCATCAATTTGAGGGTGGAAGGCCATAGAAAGCTCAACTCTTGTATCAAGACCCCTTTGGAAAGATCTCCAAAAATGTGAAGTAAATGAAGCCCCACGATTCGATATGATGGATAAAGGAACCCCATGAAATCTCACCAAGTCACAAATGTATAATCCTGTAGAATCTTCAAGCCCATATGTAGCCTTAATAGGTAGAAAGTGAGCCAATTTCATCATCCTATTAACCACAACCCAAATGGAATCAAAACCTTTTCTAGTCGTTGGCAACCCAACCAAAAAATCCATATTAATCACTTCCCACTTCCAAGTCAAAATCTCTATGTCTTGGATTAGGCCATTTGGCCTTTGATGTTCGGCTTTGACTTGTTTATGACAATCGGAAATGAAGTTGGCAATGTCCTTTATCATTCCTCCCCATCAATACACCTCTCAAAAATCTCTATACATTAGGTAGAATACGGGTGGATAGAATAAGAAGAGTTATGGGCCTCATCAAGAATCATTTCTATCAAGCCATCAACACACAGTACACATAACCTACCTTGGTAACTAAGGGCACCACCTACCCTTTGGGAGAAAACACCCACCTTGCCCTCTTTCACCAAGGCCTTCAACTCTAACAAGGAGGGATTAAGATCTTGTTTTTCCATCACCTCATCAACCAAAGAAGACCTAGAACCATCCACAACAACATCACCACTACCAACCTCCTCCAACCTAACCCCCAACCTAGACAATCGATGTACTTCCCTATCCATATCCTTCTCACCACCATCAACATGAGCTAGGATACTCATGGACACTCTACTTAAGTTATCTGCCACCACTTTGCCTTACCCAGATGATAATGCATAATGATATTATAGTATTTAAGAAGTTCTAGACATCTTCTTTGCCTCAAGTTGATATCTTTTTGAGTGAAGTCATATTGGAGGCTCTTATGGTCGGTGAATACATCCACATGCACCCCATACAAATAATGTCGCCAAATTTTCAAAGCAAACACTATGGCGGCCAATTCAAGATCATGAGTAGGGTAGTTCCTTTCATGAACCTTAAGTTGCCTAGAAGTATAGGCTATCACCTTACCATTTTACATTAGCACACAACCCAAACACACTATGGAAGAATCACAATACACAACAAATCCCTCAAGCCCATCTGGTAGTGACAATATAAGAGCAGACACAAGCCGATCTTCCAAGGTTTGGAACCTCTTCTCACATTCATCAGTCTATACAAACTTAGCCTTCTTTTGTGTCAATTTCATTATAGGAGAAGCAATAGAAGAGAACCCATTAACAAGCCTCCGATAATGACCCGCTTAGCCCAAGAAACTCCTAATGTTCGACTGGGTCAACAGTCTAGGCCAATTTCTAATCACATTAGTCTTTTTAGGATCCATCTTTATACCATCCCTTGACACCACATGCCCTAGGAAAGCAACCTCCTTCAACCAAAATTCAGACTTTTCATATTTAGCATACAATTTCTCCTCTCTCATTCTTTGCAACACAAACCTCAAATGAGTCGTATGCTCCTCCTCACCACGAGAATAGATCAAAATATCATTAATGAAGACCATAACAAAGGAATCAAGGTAGGGTTTAAAGACCCTATTCATACGGTCCATGAGGATGGATGGTGCATTAGTCAACCCAAAAGACATCACAACAAACTCATAATGCCCATATCTAGCTCGAAAGTCCATCTTGGGAATATCACACTCCCTTACCTTCACTTGGTGATACCCGGACCGAAGATCATTCTTAGATAAATGGCTAGCCCTTTGCAATTGGTCAAAAAAATAATCAGTCCTTGGAAGAGGTTACCTATTCTTGATGGTAACCCTATTGATTTACCGGTAGTCAATACACATGCTAAGGGACCCATCTTTCTTTTTCACAAACAATACCGGTGCACCCCAAGGTGATTGGCTAGGCCTAAAGAACCCCTTCTCCAACAAGTCCCATAATCTTCAAATCCTTCAACTCCGCGGGGGCCATATGGTAAGGGGGAATACAAATGGTTTGAGAATCAGGAAGAAGATCTATACTAAAATCTATTTTCCTTTCGGGAGGAACACGAGAAAGTCATTTGCAAAGACATCAAGAAACTCATTTATAATCAAAATCGACTCTACGGGAAGGAATTTAGACACCACATCCCTAACCTTCATAAGATGCTAAAGACATCCCTTAGAGATCATCTTACGGCTTTTAATGCAAGAGATGAATCTACCCTTGACCACCACATCTTGGCTCTCCCACTCAAAGACGGGTTCATTTGAAAATTTGAATTTGATCCTATGGGTTCTAAAATAAATAAAAGCATAGTAGGAATGCAACCAATCCTTCCCAAGAATGACATTAAAATCAACCATGTCTAACTCAAGAAGATCATAAGGCAATATTTGATGGAAGATGCAAATAGGACAACTTCTATAAACTTTTCTAACAACAATAGATGCACCAATAGGACTAGAAAGTTCATATGACTCATGCAACAATTCGAGGTCGACATGGAATATTTTGGCAAAAACGGGGGTTACAAAAGAAAGAGTGGCACCCCGATCAATTAATGCATATACATCAAAGTCAAAGATTTTCAACATAACATAAAAACATCAGGGACTTCATTAACCCCTTGCCTCCCACGCAAAGTATATAACCAGTTGTGCCTTGGGGCACCAACTTATCGGCCACCTTTCCCCAAAAGGACCGCATTAGCACTTTGAGGACAAATCTCGTTACCCTAGTAGCAATTTCGAGGGCAATCTGTTGCCTTATCTCCTATTTCTCCACAACCATAGCAAGCACCAGAATCCCTCAAACATGGGCCACCATGACCCTTACCACACTTTGGACACACATCAAAAGTATCCATACCACACTTTGGACACACATTAAAAGTATCCAAATCCCTACCACCTTGAGCCCTCGAAAAATCATTTGCAACCCTCATTGGAAATGCATGAGAAGACCCTTGGCCTTGTTGGAATTGACCACTCTTTTGGAACTTACCCTCAAACTGGACCCTCTTAGCCTCATGACCCATTCTCTTCCTCAATTTTTCCTCTTTCATTTTTTCGGCATACGTCATCAAATGTGACGAGTCCCTATCACTAATCAGCATGGCGAACCAATATTTTTTACAAATCAAGTCAGAGACTATATCACCCCACATCTTATAGTACTAGTATTATGCAAATAAAACACGATATGGCTTTTCAAATTAGCATAAATTTTTAAAAGTTCTTCAATCTTAAATATGAGGGCGATATATATGTCTAATGCTGAAGAGGGTCGAGTGAAAATAAGTTTTAAGTCAAATTGAGGAGATCACGACCTTAAATAAGGTGAAAGAAGTAAGGTACTTGTAAGAATTAGGAAGCTAGCAGGTGAATCACCTACATGCTTAGCTTAAATATGCTACTAAATGGAGACAAGGCCTGATGTCAAAGCTGTCCAAGTTCGATAATAAATAAAGTCCACGTTAAGGGTGTAACTTTATCCCATGTTTTAGCACCATAAATGGACATTATTTTCAGTCCAAGAATAGTAGAGAAAGGTCCCAAGTACAACCCAACTCACTTGGTGAATTGGTCCAAAGCTAAGTAAGGAGAAAAGGAAAAAGTGGGCAGCCAAGTCCCAACCAATTTGAAACCAATTAGGCCCTAGTGAAAGGGGCAAGAAGCTACATCACTAGATTAATAAATCAAGTCTTAAAATGACTTACTATGTCAGCCAAAATACCCCCTTAAAAAGTATTTAAAAAAGCTCCCTTAAGCCATTTTCATTTGTACAAAAATCTGCTTTTCTTGGTTATTCTTTGCTCTCTTTCAACGTGTGAAAAGTAGTCCTCACAACCTTACAAAGGTTCCTAAAGCAAGCCTAAACCATGAAATTAAAGGTAAGTAATGATGCTTGTGTAAACAATATGGTTTATCTATGAAAAACAAGAAGTATATGCTAGTTATGTTTGTGCTGGAAATTTGAAAAGCATGTGTCCTAAGGATTGTTGTGCACTTTTCTTGTTACTTGAGAAGCTTTTCTCTTCTTGGTTGGCGAGTTATGAATTAAGACTTATGTTCTTAACAAGTTTTATTTTGTCAGAGAAGTAACCAAGCTGTTGTACCTTATTTACAGCCCAAAAGAGTGAGTTCTTCGATGATATCATAATTGTGTTCTTAGTACGAGCTCATGGGTTGGTAGTTGGGAATTGTTGCTCCATGACCTCCATCTATTTTGGAAATTATTTTGGAATATTTTAAGGTTTATTGTATGTGTAAGTATGTTATATGAAGTTTGGTTGAAGTTAAAACAGATTTGGGATTGTTGACATTGAAATTTAGTGAGACGACGTAATGTTATGCCACCTATTTGTATGTTTTGTATAATTGTTATGTTTTGTGATTTGTGGGATATTGTAAGACTTTTATGGAACTAAAAAAGGATGCACATGATATGTATATGAGAATATGTATTATAAAATATGATTAAAGATGGAAAGGTTGAAAGGATATGCTCGGGTTTATAATTATAAGCTTGCCGCCCGTGTGTTTATTTTTATGAGATTGGGCTGCCAAGATGTATCTCTTGCTGCTAACGCTAGTTTTATCACCTACTATATTGTAGATAAATATTTGGAGGAAGGAAAGGTTATCTTGAGGTAATACCAAGTTCGTACAGCGAGATATGTAAGGCTACTTGATTTCGTACTATTTGGCATGAAATCTAGATTCTTCCTTGGCACATAAAGGCACTTACCAACTCCGACACAACTATTAACTGTGTCTCCACTCTTTCACATATTCATATGCTCCCATACATAGTCACGTTCATATCTATATACATACGTGGATACCAAGATACATGGGTTCTTTTTGCTAAATAAAGTTCATGAGTTGTTTCATGTCATACACATTTCATTATTTGTGTAACATACTCTTTTCATTGTCATATTGTCTTGTATGATTATTTACATGTCAAATGCAACATCTATAGTCCTACAACTCCAATATTATGACCACCAAAAGAATCATCTCAAAAGTAATTGAAAGATAAAGTATATTGCTTATTGATAGGTAGTAACCCGAGGGGTGGAAAAATCACCTAGCCGGGGTTGACCCTACCATGGTAGGGGGCATAGCGCAAGGGGTTAAAGAAAAAGCCTAGCCAGGGTCGATCCCAATATAGATTTACCATTGATTAACTGGTCGTTTGTATTACATGTTGTACAGATTTTACAGTAAAGTTATAGCAATAAAAAGAACATAAAGTACTCCCCCACAGTATAACTATAGGTGATCTTTTATCCTACACTAGTGCATAATTTCATTTAAGTTGTTACTTCATATACAGTATTTCCTACCTTGCATATTCAGTTCATTATCTCTTATTGACGTTCCTTATAGGGGGGCTAGCATTTCATGCTGCAGGTATAGATGCTAGTAGATCTCCCCAGTAGGAATACAAGGTATCCAACTGCTTTTACCAAGCTCCAAGTTGCTTCAGAGCTTTGTGTGTCTAGAGCTTATATTTTTGTATTGTATAGTTAGTTGAGTCGGGGCCTATCCCGATACTAATCAGATACTTTTCCTTATCTAGAGGCTTTGTAGGCTATGTAAATTAAAGTGTAGTCATATCTCATACTTTAGACAATATGGCCCCAACGGCTAGCCATATGCATTTCTTTTTGGCTTGATATTACTGCTTACTTTCTTAAAGGCAGGTTAAATGAAGAAATCCCTTATAATATGTATAGAAAGAACATGGATCCAGGTTGGTTCTCTCGAGCCTTATCGGCAATGGGTGCCAATCCGCCTTAATGGGACTTGGGCATGACAGAGATACCCATAACAAATTTGTTCATTCTTGACCTTGGGTTTGAAATCAAGTGAAGAGAAAACTTTGAAATTTGGATGAACTTGAGGGAATACTCCCTCACACTCATGGACCCTTGCCTCAAATTAATAAATTCCACCAAATTAGCTTCCCTAAATTCAATAGGGAAGAACCAATTAAGGAAGGCCACCTCTAACTACTCCCAAAGCACCATATAGTTGACTCCCTTTTCTTTCTTCCATTGGTTATACCATATTTGTTCTACCCCTTTGAGATTGTAAGCCTCCAACTCCGCCCTATCCTCCGGCCTCACATCTATAATAGACAAAATCTTTTGAACCTCATCAATGAGCTCTTGAGGGTCCTCACTCACCTTTGACCCATGGAATTCTAGGGGATTCATTCTCATGAAGACCCTAACTGAAGAGGCCACTGTAGGAGCATGAGAGGCTTAGACCCCTTGATTTGCTTGATTAGCCAACACTTGTGCAAGCAAGGTGAGATCATCCCTAAGCTCTCCATTGGCCGATTACTCCTCGGTGTACGGTCTCATCTCCCTCTTGTGTTAGGCTTGTCTAGTATACAAAAGAACAAGCATCAGCGAAGGAAAGCTTACTTCAGCTCCATAGCACGACTTAGAACATAAGGAAGGGAAACAATTCCTAAAACGTCTCATAGCCTCCTATTAATAGTTGTAGTACAACACAACCATGAATAAGACTACAATCAATGTGGTGTGTTAGACTCTGAGGATCTCAAAACCTAGTGCTTTAATACCATCTTTGTCACGACCTAAGCCTAGGGCCTAGACGTGACCGATGAATGGCGAATCCAAAGGGACTCTGAACAAGTCTCATAGTATAACATTACATATCCTTGGTCGCGGATGCAATTAAAATGACATGGAGAAATAAGCATTAACAAGGGAATTGGGACTAAGGGTAAACCTTAATATTATAACGTCAAGAAACAAGAGAGTCAAGATTCATAACTTAGATACATTTCATGTCTAACAACACATCTACTACATAGATTCTAGGGCCAAGACAAGCAACCGAGCTCACCCTCACAGTCAATACATAACAAAATATGATAATCTTAATACATAGAAAGAGTGAATAAGCAATGTCCCCAAAGTGGAGGACTCACCATCAAGTTTGTAGAACAATCGAACTAGCCATGTGGAGGAGGAGGAGGATCATGCGATGCATCGGTTCCTACATGGTGACATTATACAGGCATAGAGTATGCGTTAGTACGTTTTAATATACTAAGTATGGAGGATGCAATGCAACATATTATAGGTATCATAGTCAAAATACATAATCATAGACAGTAGATAACATACTAACAATATGACATGTATGAATGATACTTGAAGTAAAATCATGCTCATATAGAACATAATACGAGTGTAAGGAGTGACCATTATAGTGCAAGCCAAGGTCTACCACCCCCTAATAGGCACATAAGGTACTAACCCCTTCATGAGGTTGATGTATTACAAGCTCCCCAACAAGGTTGATGGAGTTCAAGCCCCCCAATGGGTTGATGGAGTACAAACCCGCCAACGGGTTGATGGGTACAAACCTCCAACAAGGTTGATGAGTACAATCCCCAAACAAGGTTTTCTGGGCCTACCACCCACCAAATTAGGTGATCGAGGTACTGACCCCTCAACAAGGTTACCTAGGCCTACAACCCCCCGAGTTAGGCTTGGTCATCCCCAACACTATAGAGATAATATCACATATATATATACACACACATACTCTTTTCATCATCATATACATACATTCCCTTTCATCATAATTCCGTCATCATAATCTCATCGTTATTTTATCATCATATAGTCATTCTACTTACAAGACATTCATAGACCCTTCATTTCCTCAAGAACCCATAATCGAACATTTTATTAAACACTTAGAGTGTGTGTATTGCTAGTGTAAAACCAATAAATTCAAGAGTGAAATCATGCAATAAAATTCACTGTAAAACCTTCAATAGATAATTGGTAACACCCTCACGTAATAAGCATCAATACCCTTCATTAAATCTTACAATAGATACTTGATTCACTGCTCAAAACATAGTTAAAAAGTCACAATTTCATAAGCCCAACATAATATGCAGTTATTTTTGTAATAAATAAGACTCATTAGTAAACCATCTTTAAATCATGTAATTTAGGGTAAAAGGAGGCTTCAGCATCATGTCTGGAAGGAACCCATGAAAGAAACCCACATACTTTAGCTATGCAGATGAACTTGATGAAGATTGAAGATGGAGACTTGAAGCTTGAGTGCAATCCTTATGAATCCATAAACAGTTTTGAGACTTGAGTTCAGGAGTAAAATATTTGGCTAAGTGTTTGAACGAGTATTGGGAAATATTAAGAATAATATGAGGGTGATTAAATGACTTAGTGTAGGTTATCCATGTTTGGGAACACTTAGGCCTAAGATTTGAAAGCCTCGGACCGTAACAAAATAACTGGACAGAAAATCTATATGCCCACTTTGGAAATAGGAAGCGAAAATCAAATTTCTTCATCTATGCGTCCTTGGCGCGTCGCGCTAGTGGTGCAAAATGCTCTCTTAAAATTGTCACTTTGAAAATAAAAATTGCTAATTATTTTCTCTTAAATGAGGGTTAGACCCATTTTTCACTCAAAATGACCTCCTGAACAAGAACATGGAGTTTGATTTTCGATATCACGTACAAATTTTAACATATATAAAAATTATGATTTTGGGCACTTTTGAGGCACATTTTGGGGAATTTGTTGGGGTCGTTACACAAATTGTATTGTCTAGGAATTGATGAATGTAAGGACTCGACCTTTGTAAGATCAAATAAAGGTTTTAAAAGGTGTTTCCACAAGTTTTTGGCCTAGGGTATCCACTAAGGTGCCCTTTACAGACCATGGTGCACATCACTGTATGTGAAAGGCTCATGTAGAGGGGGCCCTTGGTAAGTTTCAAAGGCTTCCTTGGAGGTGTGTCCACTATGGAGTACACCACGGCTCATGTTGCAAACTATAGATCATGGTATGTCTCGGGAAAGGAATCCATCTCTTGGCCTGCCTTGCTTTACCTAAGGATGCACACCACGAACCCCATGACAAGTTGTGGTGAACACCACAATCTGTGGTGTATGCCCTATGCTACATAGTGCAAATTTCCAAGATCATTTATGTGGGATTAATGTGGTCTTTTCCATATTTTCTAAAACTTCTATAGACATTTACGGATTATTATACCCTCCTATTAGTTCCTAAGCTATTCTAAATAATTTCATGCACTCCTAACTCTTAGACTCTAAAATTTACTCACCTTAAACACTCAAATCTCTTATTCAAGCTCAAGTCAAGAGTTCATCAAAGGGCCTTCAAGTTCATGCTAAATTCACCTTTAAATTTTTAATTTAATCTAAGGTATATGGGTTCATCCATGATCTCCTTTCTATCATGGAGCCCAAACTAATTTCCATCCAATTCATGTATTTTCAAGTTATGACCAACTAGGTTTTTCATGATTTTCTATTCAATTGTTATTATTCTGATACGGGTTATGTTCTAACTGTGAAATAAGTATGAGTTATGTTCAATTCTGCTGGTTTACATGGACTTCATGATATTTCTTCTACTATGACTTGAGGATTATAAAATTATACATGGGTAACTTCAATTATGATTCAAATACTTTTATACTCAAGGATTATGCATATTTTACTTAGTCATCATAATTTTAACTAGATGTTTATGTACCTATGCTATACTCTCATCTTTTATCACATGATAATGCATGTATGAGGTTTTGCATGAGATTTTGACTATGATATGAGTATGATTATAAATGTGAATACGATTATGAATATGATTATGATTATGAAATGATGATAAATATAGTATGAATGTGACTAGAGGATTTAAGACCTTGAGGATTGATCTGGGATATTGAGAGGGGGAGATTTAGAGTTTCGAAAAGGTAATCTAGGGCTCTAGTATGTTATGAGCAAGGGATTGAGGACCTTGAGGTTGTCTTGCGATCCCTATGGGGATATTCAAGATTCTAAATGGGTGACTTAGGACCATAATGAGAATTTAGGACATTGAGGTTGACCTATGGTCCCTGATAAGGGGAGATATAAGATTCCAAAAAGGTGAACACCGTAATGTGAAATGAGCTACTCTTATGTATGATAATGCTATTACGAGATCAAGACTAGGCTTAAGATAATGGCTAAAAGTATCAAAATTTGAAGATTTATGATGATTCATAATGATTTGTGATAAGTATGAATATATATTTATATTGTATTATTGTCATGACGCCGGCCTTAGGGCCTAAGAATTACATAGCGAATGGAAACCCAAAACTACCCAAACTAGCCTCATAACATCTATATACATGTCATTAGTTCAAAAGTGCATGATTAAATAGTAAATACATAGTTCTAAGGGATGAGTAAGTATGACTCACGCTATGGGGATGTCATAGGCAGACAGATTTGCATGGATCCATATAAGACATAACACATAAGTACTAAGGGGCAAGTAAGTATGACTCAAACTATGGGGATAGAAGGTACTTAGCACTTTCCACATTTTCACATATCATCATAACATTATAAACATGAGATAGACATAATTATAGTCTCCATAAGCAAATAACATAACACATGACAAAACTTTACATAAAGTTTACATGTTGTCCAACAATGCCTCTAAATCATGGAATAGAATGGGGGCCAAGACCTGTCCCAGGCTTAACCTCAAAGTAAAGAAATAAGTGGAAACAACATTAAAGGTAGATAGAAGGTGGCTTGTCCTTGGATGATAGGACCCACCACAAACAACTCTCACAATCCAAGCTAACCATCAAGTGTTGGATGAAGATAGTCTCTGTTCCCTACATGGTTAGTCATGTAGGCAAAGAGTATGCTTTACTACATTTGAATGTACTAAGTATGTGGGCATGCAAATGCTTATAAACTTATTTACCAACAATCAATGTTAGATGACGAGGGAACACATATAGAAAAGAAGTTATAGAAAACAATATAATATCAATATGCAATGAAATCTATGAATCATCAAATGCCATAATACTTAACATAGTTGGGATGGGACCTCAACCGACACATAAGACCAAGAGAGTTATTACTTGAATGCCGATGTTGCCTCTACACCGGAAAAAAGGGTGGACTTCTTGCCAAAGGTAACCCATGCACTCACCTAATGAGAACAAAACCCTTTTCGAAGAATAACATACCTTATGTGTCACGACCCGAACCTAGATTCGAGGAGTGACATGACGAATGGGAACCCGAGAGTCTCCAAAAAGCATCATAGCATCCATTCACATATCATCAGATTGGGAGCATATTTTAAATAATAAACACCATTTTGAGGGACAGGAAAGTAGGACTCACTCTATGGGTATGTCATAAGGATAGGGATTAATATAGATTCACATAACACGTAGCACATAAAGACTAAGGGGCAGGTAAGTATGACTGACTCTATGAGGACAATATGGGACATAGGATCTTGCCCATTGCCACATGATCCTACTCATAGCAATTCATAATAACCATATCTGATAGATAGGCATAACCATGACAAATCATATATGAATACAACACATAATATAAAACCATATAAGAGTCTGCAAGATGTCTAACAATGCCTATAGTCATAAGATAGGACGGGGGCCAAGACATGTCTTGGGCTCACCCTCAAAGTAACTAACATATTATAGGTATAGGAATGGTGGTTTGTCCTTAGAAGATAGGACTCACAATAGCAAATTTCTCAAATCTAATCTAGCCAGCGAACGGTGGATAAAGGTAGTCTCCGGTCCCTACATAGTTAGATCATGTATGCAAAAGTATGCGTTAGTATGTTTGAATGTATTAAGTATGCTGGCATGCAATGTAGATTACTTACTAAACCTGCATTCGATGTACCATAACAAGGGCATATAATGTAGAAAAAGAGGTATATAACATAGAGAAGTAATATAATTATATGCCATGAAATCCATGATCCATAAAATGTTATAATCATTCCATATACAGAAGGGATGTGACCATAACTGACATCTCAATCCCATGCGAGCTATTACATGAATTTGTTCGGTGTAGACCTCCCATCAATAAAAGAATATTACTTGTCAAGGGCAATCTACATCACACCTTATAACACCATCTTGTCAGTGTGATGAACACCTTCCTTAAGACTCTATATTTTCAGATGAATTTCCATATCATATAAAATGTGTAATTGTTCCTTATGACCCTATCTTTTCGGTAATGGCTATCATATACTTATGCTGGTACATATTTAAGGAAAGGTAGAGGACCCTTGGGTTAGCCCTGATGTTTAGACCCAAGCCTAGGGCCTAGACGTGATACAGTGAATGAGGAACTTGAATGAACCTCAAACAAGCCTCCTAGCATATCAACCACACATCCTCGGTCACAGAAGCAAAATACAACAACAAGAGGCATATAAATAAGGATAAAAAGACTAAGGGAAGTCTCTAATAGCTTAAAACATAGAAGAGTCAAAACTCAAAGCATAATAACATCATTTGTTCCGACATCACCTTTAATATAGATTTAAGTGTGGGCCAAGAAACTTTCCGGGCTCACCCTCATAATATCAAGAGTTCAACATAAAGAGTAAACAAGGAAAGAGTAGCATAGCTACTGTCCCCGAACTTGAGGACTCACCAAAGCTTATCTTCAAGATGCCAAAACTAGCTGCGTGGAGGATGATTGTGAGGGGCTCCAATTCCTACATGGTAACATAATGTAGGCACAGAATATGAAGTATAGTAAGTATGGAGTAAGTAATGAAACAAGACATAGGCAACATAATCAAAATGCATAAGAATAAGCAATGAATAAGTATAATAACAATATGGCATGCATGACAATGCTTGAAGTAAAACATGCTTGTATAGAACATAATTCATGTGTAGGAAGAGACTATATCCATATAGCCAAAGTAAGTTTTTCTTGAACTCCAAGGCATGCCACCCCCTTGGAAGTTGATTGAGGTACATACCCCTCAGCAAGGTAGTACGGGCTTATCACCGCCCGATAAGGCGATTGAGGTACATACCCCTCAATAAGGTAGTACAGGCTTACCAGCCCCAACAAGATGATTGAGTAATTTACCCCTCAACAAGGAAGTGTAATCTTATCAGCCCCCGAAAAAGTGATTGAGGCTTGACACCCCCTCAACGAGGTGAATAGGCATAACACCCTCCCTCAACAAGGTGTGGTCAACTTGCAACACCATAGGTACTTCTCATGAATTCAACACTTACATATATTCTCTTCATCATCATAAAATCCCTTGACTCATAAGCCATGCAATATATCATCAATAAACAAGAATCCTTAACAAGAAATTTTATCAAACACTTGGCGAGTATGTAATGCTAGTTCAAAATCATGCAATTCAAGAGTGAAATCATATGAGAAAACTAAAGGTAAATAAACCCACCAACACATAGTAAAACCCTCATGCAAGATAGCTTGAAACCTCTTATTAAATCTCATAATAGAACATTATATTCATATTTCAAAACATGCATAGACAACCAATATTTTTTGAAGGCATAACATAGATTAGAATCAAATTTCATAATAATGGATACCCATAGATAATTCAACTTGAAAACATGAAATTTACATTAAAAAGGAAGGTTGGGCACTATAGGTGATAGGACCCAATGGTTGAAACCCACATACCTCAAATTTGTGGATTTCCATGATGTCTGATTTAAATGAGAATTTGAAGCTTGAATGAAGTTCTTGGGGTCCGGGAATGAGTTTGCGACACTTGAATTCGATGAAATATTTTGCTAAGTGTTAGAGAGGGTTTTGAGAGTGTGTTGAGCTATATAGAGTTGAAAAATGGCTAAGTATAAGTGTTTTAATTCATAGGAGGGCATGAGTCCAAAACCCCAAGTCCTTAGGCTGAAATAGAAGTTGGAGACAAAAATAACGCTAATCTGCGCCCCAGGCTTGTCGCGGCAAGGGCGCGGATCAACACTGGACAAGCAAATTTTTGGAAAATGAAATTTCACTATGGTTACTCTAAAATCTGGGTTATACCCATTTCCCACACATTTTTTCCCTCTAATCACGAATATGAATTCAAATTTTTTATATCACGCACGAATTTTGAGATATATGAAAATTACGATTATGAACATGTCTGATGTACATTTTCAAGCATTTTTTGGGTGTTTCAATATCTTCCCCTTAGGAATATTTATCCCCGAATGTCAAAGAAACGTACATAAGAGAAGTAACCAAGATGATTTTAGCCCAACATATGAATGCAACAAATACTTTTAAACATCATTTCAAAAATCCCAACATAAGTGTCAAAAATCACCATAAATTTGTCAACATAAACATGAATGTATGAAATGCCATAAGGGCTGACACTTAAGATTTGAAATTGCATAGGGGACTTAAATTACTACCTTAGTCTTGAGTAGAATGAAAGATATGTGGATATTGCTTTTGTGTGCCCACCTCGGCTTCCCACATGACACTCTTAACTTGTTGGTACCTCCAAAGGACCGTAACGGAAGCTACATCCTTGTTCATCAATCTCTTTACTTGTCTATCAAAACTTTATACTGAAACCTCTTCATAAGACATATTATCTTCAACCACACCCACAACATCCAAGGGTACTATAGCACTAGGTTCACCCACATACTTTCTCAACGTGGATACATGAAAGACTGGATGAACTATATTCATATCAATGGGCAACTCCAACTCATAGGCTACTTTACCAGTCCTCCTTAACACTCTATGAGGACTCACAAACCTTGGGCTCAATTTACCCTTCTTGACAAACCAAACTACACCCTTCATTGGTGAGACCTTCAAATAGATCCAATCACCGACCTAAAATCAAGATCCCTTATCTTCACATCTCAATAGCACTTTTGTCGACTTTAGGAAGTTTTCAGTCTCTCCTTTATCAACCTCACCTTCTCCATAGCCTCCATGACCAAATCCGAACCTGAGAAAGCAATCTCCCCCACCTCAAACCATCCAACCGAGGACCTACAATATCTATTATAGAGAAACTCAAAAGGAGCCATACCAACGCTTGAATGATAGTTATTGTTGTAAGTAATCTCAATGAGTGGAAGATGTTCATCCCAACTACCCTTAAACTCCAAAACACAAGCTCTAAGTATATCCTCATGAGTTTGGATAGTTTTGTTAACTTGGCCATCCGTTTGAGGGTGAAAGGTCGTGTTAAGCTTAACATTGGTACCAAGACTTCTTTGGAAGGACCTCCAAAAGTGAGAAGTGAATTGAGCACCACGATCTGATATGATAGACAGAGGCACCCCATGCAATCTAACCAACTCATGGTTATACAATTTTGCATAATCTTCAGCACTATAAGTAGACTTAATAGGTAGGAAATGAGCCAAGTTTGTCATTCTATCAACTACAACTCAAATATAACCAAAATGCTTTTTAGACTTAGGTAACCCAACCGCAAAATCCATATTGGTTTCCTCCCACTTTGAAGTAGGAATCTCTATGTCTTGGGCTTGGCCACCCGACCTTTGATGTTCAGCTTTTGCTTGTTGTCAATTATGACAACCGGATACAAGCTTAGCAATATCTCCCTTCATCCCACCCTACCAATACACTTCTCTCAAATCTCTATACATCTTTGTAGAACTGGTGTGAATAGAATAGGAAAAATTATGTGCCTCATCTAAAATCTTCTTTCTCAAGTCATTAGCACGGGAACACACAATCTACCTTGGTACCTAAGAGCACCATTTCCCCCTTGGAAGAAAACCTTCACTTTACCATCCTTCTCTAAGGCCTTCAATTCTAACAAGGAGGGGTCGAGATCTTGTTTTACCTTTACCTCCTTAATCAAAGAAGACTTAGAACCATCAACAACCACTACACCACAATTGTCAACCTCTTCCAACCTAACTCCAAATCGAGCAAATCGATGAACCTCTCTAGCCACCTCCTTGCCACCATCATCAACATGAGCTAGGTTAGACATAGACACCCTACTTAGAGCATCGACCACAACATTAGCTTTACTAGGGTGATAATGCACATTTATATCAAAATAATTAAGAAGCTCTACCCACTTTCTTTATCTCAAGTTGTGATTATTTTTGGTTAACACATATTGGAGACTCTTATATCGGTAAACACATTAACATGGACCCCATACAAGTACTGACAAAAAAATTTCAAAGCAAATACCATGGCAGCATGGTCAAGATCATGGGTAGGATAATTCATTTCATGCACCTTAAGTTGTCTAGAGGCATAAGGTGACATCATGTAGGTATACAAGATGATATCATGTAGGCATAGAGTATGCATCAGTAAGTTTGAATGTACTAAGTGCTTAGGATGCAATGCAATAATCAAAATGCATAAGCATAGGCAATGAGTAGCATATAACAATATGGAATGCATGGAAGATGCTTAAAGTAAACCATGCTTATATAGAACATAATACATGTGATAGAACAGACTATTATTATAAAATTCATTGACTATTGATGTACCAAACCCCTCAATTGGTTGGTGGATCATCGTACCCTACCGCCCATGGTGATTGAAATACCAACCTCTCAACCCCGTTATCATGTACAAACCCTTAGACATAGGTATCAAGGAACAAATCCCTTGACATGGTTACCTGGGCTCATACCCTCTCGAATGGGCATGGTCAATTCAAAACACAATATAGGAGAATCAAGCTTGTGGACAAGTGGCTTCCCTTTCTCTGCTTTTACGTTGGCCTCTTCTATGAAAAATCGAGATCTGATGATATAACACAGGGTCCACTAAAAATAGAACAGGTAGTGGTTGACAATCATTTGGACTTGGTAAAGGTTGTCGCAGCACCTGTAGTAGGACAGAGGACTTTTCCCGATGCCCACTGACTAATTTATGATATCTTCATCGCTGACATTTGTCAAGTAGGCCACAAGGATTAGCCAGGGTCTTTTTCGGCTAATGAGACCTCGATTTAGAAGACTTCGAAGTGTCTTTCTGATAGGTGCCTCTATTTGTATGGGGCATTCGTCGCTGATAGATCTCGCCCAGTGTCTCCCTCCTTCCCCCTCCCACCTTCCGACCTATGGGAGTATACAATGACAATGTTGGGGCATGAGTACCCGATTGTGAGACTATCTTAGGTAGTGCTTTATGGCATTTCCACTATAAAAAAAATCCAATTCCATTAAGGATTGTTTATGGAACTACTATCGCGATTCTTCGGACCATATTTCCTTGTATCATCCTTATGTTCATTGCTACACCATTATTTGCTCTAGTATACTTATTACAAGAGGTAGTAGTAGATCTAGCCATTACCATAAAAGCTATTAGACATCCATGGTATCAGAGTGCGCCTCTTCACAATGGTGATTAAAGTGCAACGAAATGCCTTAAAGTTGAATATGATTTGTGAAGCATCTGCCTTACCTGTAATCTCCCATTCCCATCGTCGAGAAACTTTAATAACTATAGCATGCCAGAAACGGGGAGTTGAGATCATTAGATTGTGGCTGAACCATCTACAATAGGGGGGGGGGGGCTAATGCACACAGAAGAAGCTTAGATAAAAGAATACATTCTTGCATCATTTTTTTTTTGTAGAAAGCTCGAGCAACGAGAAAAAGTGTTTCGCTGAAGCCAAAAAGAGGGTGACCCACTTTATTCGCCAAGCGAATAATCTTTACTTTGTGGCTTATCCGCTAAGAAAAGATGGTAAGGCAAAGAGTATCATATGCATACAGTCCTTTCATAATCATAAAGTAATTTAACTCATAAGACATACATTGGACATTCATTTTCTCATGAAATCATAACTGTATATTTTATCAAACACTTAGCGGGTGTGTAGTGCCAATGTAAAACTATGTAATTTTGGGATTAGATCACGCAAGAAATTTCAATGTAAATCCATCCATCAATACTTAGTAACATCCTCAAGCAATATACATCAAAACCTTTCATCAAATCTTAAAATGGATATTAGATTTGTAGCTCAAAACATGCTAAAATAGTTATAATTTCACGAAACCCCAACATAGTTTATAGTCTAATTCATAATAAGTAAGACTCATAAGTAAATCAACTTAGAAATATGCAATTTATGTAAAATGGAAGTTTGAGCACCATGGGTGAAATGACCTAATCATTGAAACCCACATACCTTGACTTTGGAGGATTCTTTGAAGAAAATTTGAATGGAGACTTGAAGTTTGGATGAATTCCTTAAGAATCAGAAGAGACTTGGACACATGAATATTGAGAGAAATATTATTCCAAGGGTTTGAGAGAGTATTCAGAAATGTCTTGGATTATGAGGGTGAAATATGGCTAAGTATAGGTGTTTTCACGTGTGGGAAGACTTAAGCCAAGGACCCAAAAGCTTTGGATCAGAAAAAAAAAATAAGACAAAAGTATACCCTCTCCGCACCTCTGGCGTGTCGCGCTTGGGGCATGCTAGCTCACTAGAAATCACATTTTGCAATTTCTAAAATTTGCTATGATTGCTCATAAATCGAGCTTAGATCCATTTTCCACTCAATTTTTCCCATTGAAGAAGAATATGAAGTTGGATTTGTGATATTGCACATAGATTTTGAGATACATGAAAATTATGATTTTAAACACTTCCGAGGCAAATTTTTGGGCACTTATTGGGGTCGTTTCAATATCTCCGCCTTGGGAACATTAGTCCCCAAATGTCAAAGAAAGGCATATGAGAGACGTAAAAAAGATAATTTCATCCCACATAAGGATGCAACAATGCACTTAAGCATCATTTCAAAAATCTCAACATAAGTGTAAGAATCACCATGAACTTGTCAATAAAATATGAATGCATGTAAATGACATAGGGACTGAATTATAAGACTTGAAATCACATATAGGACTTAGATTTAGTACCTTAGGTTTGAGTATAATGTAAAAGATAGGGATATCACTTTTACATGTCCGCTTTGGCCTCCCATGTAGAACTTTCGACTTGTTGATTCCTCCAAAGGACCTTAACGGAAGCAACATCCTTGTTCCTTAGACTCTTCACTTTCCTATCCAATACCTCCACTAGAACATCTTCATAAGTCAAGTTATCTTCAACTATACCCACAACATACAATGGAAAAATAGCATTAGGATCACCCATACACTTCCTCAAGATAGACATATGAAACACCGGATGAACCAAATCCATTTCACTAGGAAACTCAGACTCATAAGCAACCTTACCAATTCTCCTTATCACTATATATGGACCCACAAATCTTGGACTTAATTTACCTTCTTACCAAAATGAACCACACCCATCATGGGTGACACCTTTAAATAGAGCTAATCACCAACTTTGAATTCAATCTCCCTTCTCCTTACATCGGCATAGGACTTTCAGACAAGTTTGGGCTATTTACAACCTTTCTCTAATTAACCTTATCTTCTCCATAGCCTCCGTAACCATATCCGGACCCAACAAAGACATTTCTCCCAATTCAAAACACCCAATAGGTGATCTATAATGTCTACCATAGAGATCCTCAAAAGGATTCATACCAATGCTATAATGATAGCTATTTATATAGGCAAACTCAATCAATAGAAGATGATTATCCCAACTATCCTTAAACTCCAATACACAAGCGTCAAGCATATCCTCAAGAGTTTGGATATTTCTTTCGTCTTGGCCATCTGTTTGAGGGTGAAAGGTCGTACTAAGTTTAACTCTTGTACCTAGACCCCTTTGAAAGGACCTCCAAAAAGGTGAAATGAATTGAGCACCATTGTAACAACCCCAAAAAGTGCCCAAAAGTGTACCTAGGAAGTCCTTGGAATCATAATTTCCATATATCTCAAAATCCATACATGATATTGAAAATTCGACTTCATATTCTTGTTCAGGAGGTCCTTTTGAGTGGAAAATGGTTCTAACCCCAATTTAAGAGAAAATGATTAGCAATTTCAATTTTTCAAGTGACGATTTCCAGAGAGCTTTTCGCGCCCCTAGCGGGACGTGCCAAGGACACGCAGATGAAGGAATTCAATTCTCACATCCTTTCCCTGACGTAGACATGTCCACTTTCTATCTAGTGATTTTTCTTGCAGTGCAAGACTTTTAAGTCAAGCCTAAGTTTTCCCAAACAAAAAATTGCCCATACTTAGCGATTTTTCACCCTCATATCATTCTAAACATTCCTTAATGTTCATTCAAATACTTAGCAAAATATTTTACTCCTAAACTCAAGTATCAAAATCATTTCTAGATTTATAAGGAATGCACTCGAGCTTCAAGTCTCCATTTTCAATCTTTATCGTACTCATCTCCAAAGGTAAGGTATGTAGGTTTCTTTCATAGGTCCCTTTCACCCATGATTACCAAGCCTACTTTTACCATAATTTGCATATTTAAAGATGATTTACTGATAGGTCTTGTTTATTATGAAAATCACTGCACACTATGTTGATCTTATGAAATTGTGATTGTTTTACTATGTTATGAACTATGAATCCAAGATCAATTGTAAGATTTGTTGAAGGATTTTGATGTATATTGCATGAGGATGTTACCAATATATTGAAGGTTTTACATTGAATTTTCTTGCATGAGTTCACTATTGAATTGCATGGTTCTACGCTGTAGCACTACACACCCTCTAAGTGTTTGATAAAATATATGGTTATGGGTTCTTGAGGAATTGAAGGGCCTATGCATGTCTAGTATGTTGAACGACTTTATGATGATGAGATGATGATGAGATGATGATGAAATGATGACTAAACTGATGATGAAAGGGAATGTATGTATATGATGAAAAAAGGAGTGCATATATATGATATTGTCTTTATAATTTTGGGGATGACCAAGCCAAACTCTGGGGGTTTTAGCCCCGAGTAACCTTGTTGAAGGGTTAGTACCTCGATCGCCTAATTCAGGGGGTGGTAGGCCTAGGTAACATTGTTAGGGATTTGTACCCATCAACCTTGTTAGGGGTTTATACTCATCAACCCGTTGGGGGGTTTGTAATCCATCAACCTGTTGAGGGAGGGGGGATTTGTACTCTACCAATCTCGTGGGGGGGGTTGTACTAAATCAACCTCATGAAGGGGTTTGTACCTCATGCACCTATCCAAGGGGGTGGTAGGACTTGGCTTGCACTATAATGGTCACTACTTAATCTCGTATAATGTTCTATATAAGCATGATTGTACTTCAAGCATCATTCATACATGTCATATTGTTAGTATACTAATTTTTAATTATGATTATGTATTTTGCCTATGATACCTATCTCTTGTTGCATTGTATCCTACATACTTAGTACATTCAAATATACTAATGCATACTCTATGCCTATATGATGTCACCATGTAGGAACCGGTGTATTGCTTGATCATCCTCCTCCTCCATGTGGCTAGTACGATTGTCCTACAAGTTTGTTGGTGAGTCCTCCACTTCGAGGACGTTTCTTATGAACTCTTGCTATGTATTAAGACTCTCTTCCTTTTTGGTTATGTATTGACTATAAGGGTGAGCTCGATTGCTTGTCTTGGTCCCCACTTTTATCTATGTAGCAGAGGTGTTGTTGGAGATATTATGTATCTATGTTAAGCCTTGACTCTCTTTTTTCTTAAGGTTATGATATAAAGCTTTATCCTTGGTCCCTATTCTCTTGCTTATGCTTATTTCTCAATGTCGTTTTCATTGCTTCCGCGACATAGAATGTGTAATGATATGCTACTTAGGGTTGTTTGGGGTCCCTTCGGGTTCCCCATTCGCCGGTCACGTCTAGGCCCTAGGTTTGGGTTGTGACAACCATAGTATGATATAATGGGTAAATAAACCCCATGCAACCTCACCAAGTCATGAATGTACAACCTAGCATAATCTTCAGCCCCATATATGGTCCTAAAGGGTAGAAAGTGAGCCGATTTCGTTATCCTATCAACCACAACCCAAATAGAATCAAAACCTTTTCTAGACTTAGGTACCCCAACCACAAAATCCATATTAATGTCCTCCCACTTCCAGGTAGGAATCCCTATGTCTTGGGTTAAGCCACTCGACCTTTGATGTTTGGCTTTGACTTGTTAGCAACTATGACAACTAGAAATGAATTTGCCAATGTCCCTCTTCATACCTCCCCACCAAAACACATCCCTCAAATCTCTATATAGCTTAATAGAACTAGGGTGAATAGAATAGGAAGAACCATGAGCCTTATCAAAATCTTTTCTCTCAAGCAATCATCACAAAAGCACACATAACCTACCTTTGTGTCTAAGGGCACCATCTCTCCCCTTGAGAGAAAACCTTCACCTTACCATATTTTACCAATGTCTTTAATGATAACAAAGCAGGGTCAAGACCTTGCTTATCTTTCACCTCCTCAACCAATGAAGATTTAGAGCCATCAACTACCACAATACCCCCATTAACCAACTCTTCCAACCTAAATCCCAATATGGATATCTGATGGACCTCCATAGCCACCCTTTTGCCACCATCATTAACATGTGCTAGGTTACCCAAAGATACCCTACTCAAAGCATCGGCCACCATATTGGCCTTACGGGATGATAATGCACACTCATATCAAAGTCCATAGAAGTTCTAGCCACCTTCACTGTCTCAAGTTGAGATCCTTTTGAGTGAATACATATTGGAGACTCTTATGATCAGTGAACACATCAACATACACCTCATAAAAATAGTGATGCCAAATTTTCAATGCAAAGACCACGGTGGCTAATTCAAGATCATGAGTAGGATAATTTTGTTCATGCATTTTGTGTTGTCTAGAAGGGTAGGCTATCACCATGCCATTTTGCATCAAAAAACAACCCTAAACCAACTCTAGAAGCATCATAATACACCACAAATCCCTCTATCCCTTCCAGTAGTGACAATATAGGTGCGGACACAAGCTTATCTTGCAATTTTTTGAAACTCTTTTCACACTCATCGGTCCACGCAAATTGGCCTTCTTTTGAGTCAATTTGGTGATAGGAGAGGCAATAGAAGAAAACCCGTTCACAAACCTCCGGTAGTAGCCTGCTAAGCCAAAGAAGCTCCTAATATCCGATGGGGTAAATGGTCCAAGCCAATTGCTAATCACATCCATCTGTTTAGGGTCCACCTTAATACCATCCCCTGACACCACATGACCTAGAAAGGCAACCACCTTCAACAAAAATTCACACTTCTCATACTTAGCATACAACTTTTCTTCCCTCAAACTTTGTAGCACTACCCTTAAATGACTCTTACTCACCTCCTCACTATGTGAATAGATCAAAATATCATCGATGAAGATCACAAAAAACAAATAAAGGTAGGGTTTGAAGACCCTGTTCATAAGATCTATGAAAATAGTCAGTGCATTGGTCAACCCTAAAGACATAACCACAAACTCATAATGCTCATACCAAGTCTGGAAGTCCGTCTTGGGAATATCACATTCCCTCACATTCACTTGATGATACCCGGACCAATGATCAATCTTAGAGAAGTGACTATCCCTTTGCAATTGGTCAAACAAATCATCAATCCTTGGAATGGGATACTTATTCTTTATGGTGACCCTATTGAGTTGCTGGTAGTCAATACACATTCTAAGGGACCCATCTTTCTTCATCACAAATAACACCGGTGCACCCTAAGGTGATTGGCTATGCCTAATGAAACCTTTCTCCAACAAATCCCTCAATTGCTCCTTCAACTCATTTAACTATGACGGGCCATATGGTAAGGGGGAATAGAAATGGGTTAAGTATCGGGAAGGAGGTCTATACAAAAATCTATTGTCCTTTCAGGAGGAACACTGGGAAGGTCATTTGGAAAGACATCAAGGAACTCATTTACAATAGGAACCGACTCTATTGGAAGACTTTGGACACCATATCCCTTACCCTCACAAGATGATAGAGACACCCCTAATAAATCTACTTACGGACTTTAATGCAAGAGATGAACCTACCCATGATCACCACATCATGACTCTCCCTCTCAAGGACGGGTTCATTTGAATTTGAATTTGACCCTACAGGTTCTACAATTATAGAGGCATAGTATGCATGCAACCTATCCATCCCAAGTATTACATCAAAATCCACCATTTCCAACTCAATAAGATCACAAGGCAATATCTTATGTAAAATGCAAAAGGACAATTTCTATAAACCTTTATAGTATCAATAGATTCACACAATAGGAGTAGACACCTCATAAGAACTACACAATAATTCAGGCTCCATATGGAACCTTTTGAAAACAAAAGGGGTAACAAAAGAAAGAGTGACACCGGGATGAATCAATGCTTACACATCAAGATCAAAGACTTTTAACATACTGGTGACAACACCGATAAATTCCTCCACCCCTTGCCTCCCTTGGAGTGCATAGAACTGATTGTGCCTTGGGGAACCACCTTGTTGACCACCTCTCCCCAAAGAAACCACATTTGCTTGTGGATGAACCTCCTTACCCTTGTTAAGGTTACCAAGACAATCAATCTTTTTTGACTAACTTCCCCACATCCATAACATGCATTAGTTTCTTTTAAACATAGCCCCCCATGACTTCTACCATATTTTGAACACACATTATTAGGAACCATACCACCAACACCTTGGGCCCTTGGGAAGTCATTGGCCAACCCCCTATTAGAAACATGAGAAGACCCTTGGCCTTGATAGAACCGGCCACCTTTTCAACTTTGGAACTTTCCCTCAAAATGGGCCCTCTTTGACACATTACTCCTCTTCTTCCTCAACTTTTCCTCCTCCATTTGTTTGACATAGGTCATCAAATAGGACAAATCCATGTCACTAATCAATAGGGAAGACAAACATTCCTTACTCACCAAATTGGATACACCCATAACAAGCTTGTTCATTCCAGTCCTTGGGTCGGCAACCAAGTGGGTAGCATATTTAGAGAGTTTATTGAACTTGAGGGAATATTCACTCACATTCATAGACCCTTTTTTCAAATTCATAAACTCTACCATCATGGCCTCCCTAAGATTAAGAGGGAAGAACCGATTAAAAAAAGTTGCTTTGAACTCCTCCCAAAGCACCATATTATTGATTACCTTCTCCTCCTTCCATTGATTAAATAATATTTTTGCTACCCCTTTGAGTTGTTAGGACACCAACTCTGCTTTATCTTCCGATCTAACACCTATTATTACCAATACCTTGTAGACCTCATCAATAAGCTTTTGAGGGTCATCATTTACCTTAGACCCAAAGAATTCCAGTGGGTTCATCCTTATGAATTCTCTCACCTTAGATACTAGGTAGGAGCGTGAGGGGCATGGGCCCCTTGATTGACTTGGTTGGCCATAGCTTGAGCTAGCAAGGTGAGAGCATCGTGGAGCTTACCATGAGTTGATTATTCCTTAGGAGTGCAGGCTCTCCTTCCTCTTGTATTAGGCATGATCTAAACATGAAAAAGGACATTAGTTAGAGGAAAAACTCACCTAACTCCTATAGCAACACATAAATCAAGAAGAAAGGAAACATTTCCTAAAATGTCTCATAGCCTCCTACTCATAATTATGGTGCACAATACTATCATGAATAGGACTCTAACTAACACAGTGTGTTGGATACCAAGGACCATTAAAAACCTAGTTCTATGACACCAAGTTTGTCACGACCTGAGCCTAGGGCCTAGGCGTGACACGGCGAATGAGGAACCAGAAGGGACCCCAAACAAGCCTTTTGGCATATCATTGCACATCATTGGTCATAGAAGTAGTTAAAAAACCTGATTAGATTAGAAATAAGGGCAAAGGGACTAAAGGGAAACTTTCATAACATAAATGTCAAAACAAGAGAGTTAAGGCTTAATATAACATGTACAAAAACACATCTAAAACTTAGATTGGAGCAAGGGCCAAGACAAGCAACTGGGCTCACCCTCATAATCAACACATACATTAAAGGAAGATAGTCTTAGTATATAACATGAGATCATAGACATTGTCCCCAGAATAGAGGACTCACCAACTAGCTTGAGAGAAATTGTACTAGCCATATGGAGGAAGATGCTCAAGTGGGCTTTGGTTCCTACATGGTGACATCATGTAGACATAGAGTATGCATTAGTACGTTTGAATGTACTAAGTATTTAGGATGCAATGCAACAAGAGATGAGCAACATAATTTCATAAACATAGTAAATGAGTAGCATATAACAATATGGCATGCATTGAATATGCTTGAAGTAAACCATGCTTAGTAGAACATAATATATTTCCAAGAAGAGACCATTATTATAGAATTCATAGTCTATTGAGGTACCAACCCCTCAATTGGTTGGTGGGTCGCACTCTACCACCTATGATGATTGAGGTACCAACCTCTCAACTCGCTTATCAAGGTAAAAACCCCTTGATTGGTTGGTGGATCATCTCATAATAAAACCCACGGTAATAGAAGTACAAAGCCCTCAACCTGGTTATCAAGGTACAAACCCCTCGACATGGTTATCAAGGTACAAACCCCTCGACATGGTTATCAAGGTACAAACCCATCGATTGGTTACCTGGGCTCACAACCCTCCAACTGGGGCATGGTTAATTTCGAACGTGATATCAGAGATTATTATATACATACATTCCTTTCATCATCACAAAGTCATTTAACTTATAAGGCATACACTGGACCTTCAATTCCTCAAGAAATCATATTCGGACATTTTATCAAAAACTTTGTGAGTGTGTCATTCAAGTGTAAAACCACGCAATTTAGGGATGAAATCATGCAAGAAAATTCAATATAAAATCATCCATCAATACTTTGTAACACCCTCAAGAAATATACATCAAAACCCTTTATCAAATCTGACAATGGATCTTAGATTTGTAGCTCAAAACATGCTAAAACAATCACAATTTCATGAAACCCCAACATAGTTCATAGTCTAATTCATAATAAGTAAAACCCATAAGTAAATAAACTTAGAAACATGAAATTTATGTAAAAAGGAAGCTTGGGCACCATGAGTGAAAAGATCCAATGGTTGAAACTCACATACCTTGACTTAGGAGAATTCCTTGAAGAAGATTTGAATGGATACTTGAAGCTTGGATGAATTCCTTAAGATCCAGAAAAGATTTGGACACTTGAATTTTGAGAGAAATATTAGTCTAAGGGTTTGAGAGAGTAAATGTCTTGGATGATTTGAGGGTGAAATATGGCCAAGTATGGGTGTTTTCACGTATTGAAAGACTTAGATCCAAGACATAAAAATGTTGGACCGAAACAAAAAACTAGACAAAATTATACCCCTCTCTGCACCTCTGGTGCGCATTAGCTCACTACAAATTGCATTACTGCGATTTTCATATTTTGCTACGGTTGCTCATAAATTTGTTGTTAGACTCTTTTTCCACTCAATTTCGCCCCTTGAACAAGAATATGAAGTCAGATTTTTTTACATTATGCATAGATTTTGAGATATATGGAAATTACAATTCCATACACTTTCGAGGAATATTTCCAGACACTTTTTGGGGTCATTTCAGATACCAAGACCGTAGATCAATCTTAAAGAATTGATTATCCTCATGAAGTTGGTCAAAAAGATCATCAATCCTTGGTAGAGGGTACTTATTCTTTATGTTGACTATAATAAGTTGTTGGTAATCAATGAACATTAAAAGAGTATCATCTTTCTTCTTCACAAACAACACCGGTACACCCCAAGGTGATTGACTAAGCCTTATAAAACCCTTTTCCCAACAAATTCCTCAATTGTTCTGTCAACTCTTTCAGCTCCTTTGGGGCCATACGGTAAGGGGTAACAGAAATGGCTTTAGTAACAGGAATGAGGTCGATACCAAAATCTATTCCCTTTATAGAGGAACACTAGGAAGCTCATTGGAAAGACATCTAGGAACTCATTAACCACTGAATCGACTTTATAGAAAGAACTTTGGACTCCAGATCCCTAACCCTCACAAGATGATAGAGATAACCCTTAGAAATCAACTTTTGGGCTTTAATGCAAGAAATGAATCTACCTGTGACCACCACATCATGACTCTCTCACTCAAGAATGAGTTCATAAGGTAATTAAAATTTTACCGTATTGGTTCTATAATCAATAGAAGCATAATATGCATGCAACCAATCCATCTCAAGAATGACATCAAAATCCACTATATCTAATTCAACAAAATCACAAGGCAAGATTTTATACAAAATAAAAATGGGACAATTTCTAGATTCTTCTAGCAACAATGGATGCACCAACGGGAGTAGACACTTCATTATGCTCACACAACAAATCAGGACCAACATGAAACTTTTTGGCAACAAAAGGAGTAATAAAAGAAAGAGTGGCACCCGGGTCTATTCAATACATAAACATCAAAATCAAAAAATATTAACATACCTGTGATGACACCGTGCACCTCATCCACCCTTGTCTCCCTTTAAGAACATAAAGTTAATTTTGCCTTAGGTCTCCCCCTTGTTGGCCCCCTCTCCCCTTTGGACCCACATTTTCACCTTAGCCTTGTGGACGACCATCTCTTCCCTTGTTTTTATTATGAGGACAATCAATCATCTTATGACCCACTTCCCCACAACTATAGCAAGCATTAGTGCTCCTCAAACATGGGCCACTATGGCCTCTACCACATCTTTGGCATTTAGGATTGTTATTAGTAAACCCCCTATTTGGAGCATTGGAAGGCCCTTGGCTTTGGAACTTGTGGCCTTGAGGAAATCGGCCACCCTTAGGATTTTGGAATCCACCTTCAAGACGGGCCCTCTTGGCCTTACCTATTCTCCTCTACATCTATGTTTCCCCCTTTGATTGTTTTGGCATATGTCATGAGGTGGGAAAAATCCATATCACCTATCAAAATAGCGGCACGACACTCCCTATTAACCAAATCGGACACACTCGACACAAACTTGGTCATTCTAGGATTGGCCACCAATTATGGAGCAATACCTGGAGAGTTGGTTGAACTTGAGGGCATATTCCCTCACACTCATAGAACCTTTCTTTAGATTTATAAATTCCATCATTTGGTCTCCCTTAGCTCAAGTGGTAAGAACCGATTGAAAAAAGCCACCATGAACTCTTCCTAAAGGATGACGTTGTTATTTCCCTTCTCCACCTTCTATTGGGTAAACCATATTTGGGCCATCCCTTTGAGTTGTTAGGCTGCCAATTCCGCTTTCTCCTCAGACCTAACTTCCATAATGGAGAACACTTTATACACTTCATCAATAAATTGAGGATCCTCATACTCTTTAGACCCATGGAACTCTGGTGGGTTCATTCTAGTAAAATCCCTCATCCTTGAGGCCAGAGTAAGAGCATGAGGGGCTTTGGCCCCTTTATTTATTTGATTAGAGATGGCATGAGCCAACATGGTAATGGTCTCCCAAAATTATTCATGGGCCACTCCCCCATCTTGAGGAGCTTGGTGAGAGGGAGGGTCCAGTTGATCCTCAAACGAGCTCTTTTTCCACTTGGAATAAACATAATGTAAAATAGCAAAGAACATTCATTAGGGGAATGTTTTACCTTAACTATTATAGAGCGACATCAACCATGAAGAAGGAAAACAATTCCTAAATGCCTCATAGCCTCCTACTCATATTTGTGGTGCACTTCACAAACTTGAAAAAGACTCTAATCGATGTGGTTTGTTGGATTCTAAGGACCATCAATAACCTAGTGTTGTGATACCAAGTTTGTCACGACCCAAGCCCAAGACCTAGATGTGATACGTCGAATGGGAATCTTGAAGGAACCCCAAACAAGCCTCCTAGCATATTAACCATACATCCTCGGTCAAAAATACAACAACAAGAGATATATAAATAAGGATAAAAGGACTCAGGGAAGTCATTGATAGCATAAAACATAGAAGGCTCAAAGCCCAAAGCATAATTACATTATTTCTTCCAGCAACACCTCTAGGATAGATTTGAGCAGGGACCAAGACAATTTTCTTTCTCACCTACATAGTATCAAGAGTTCAACATAAATGCTAAACAAGGCAAGAGTAGCATAGCTAATGCCCCCGAACTTGAGGACTCCCCAAAGCTTATCTTCAAGATGCCAAAACTAGCCACGTGGAGGATGATCCTGAGGGGCTTTGGTTCCTATATGGTAACATCATGTAGGCATAGAGTATGCATTAGTAAGTTTAAATATACTAATTATGTAGGATCCAATGAAAAAAGACATAGGACACACAATTAAAATACATAAGCATAATCAATGAATAAGTATAATAACAATATGTCATGCATGACCAATACTTGAAGTAAAACATGCTTGTATAGGACATAATACATTTATAGGAAGAGACCATATCCATATAGCCCAAGCAAGTTTTACTGGAACTTCAAGGCATACCACCCCTTTGGAAGGCTATTGAAGTACATGCCCTTCAACAAGGTAGTACGGGCTTACCACCTTCCGACAAGGCGATTGAGGTATTTACCCCTCGATAAGGTAGTGCGGGCTTATCACCGCCCAATGAGGTGATTGACGCTTGACACCCCTCAACATGGTGATTGGGTCATGACACCACCCAACAAGGTATGGTTAACTTGTAACACCATAGGTACTTCTCTTGAATTCAACACTTACATACATTCTCTTAGTCATCATAAAGTCACTTGGCTTACAATACATTTTATCAAGCACTTGGCGGGTATGTAATACTATTTCAAAATCATGCAATTTAAGAGTGGAATCATATGAGAAAACTCAAGCTAAATCAACCCACCAACATATATTAAAACCCTCATGCAAAATAGCTTGAAACCCCTCATCAAATCTCATAATAGATGCTCAAAACATGCATAAACCATTAACATTTTATGAAACCCCAACATAGTTTATAATCAAACTTCATAATAATGGGTACCCATAGATAATTCAACTTGAAAACATCCAATTTACAGAAAAAGGAAGGTTAGCCACCATGGGTGATAGGACCTAATGGTTGAAACCCACATACCTCAAAGTTGTGGATTTCTTTGATATAGATTTGAATGAGAACTTGAAGCTTGAATGAAATTCTTGAGGTCCTAAAATGAGTTTTGGAACAATTGAATTAGGAGAAAATATTTGGCTAAATGTTAGTGAGGATTTTGAGAGTGTCTTGAGTGATATAGAGTTGAAAAATGACTAAGTATAAGTGGTTTTATGCATAGGAGGGCATTGGCCAAGTCACCAAAGCCTTAGGCTGAAACAGAATGTTGGGGACCAAAATAACATTGATCCGCTCCCCTGGCACATTGTGACCAGGGCGCGGATCAACACTGGATAAGCAAATTTTTGGAAAATGAAATTTTGCTACGGTTACTCAAAATCGAGGTTATACCCACTTCCCACTCAATTTTTTCCCCTAATAACGAATATGAAGTTGGATTTTCGATATTATGCATGAATTTTAAGATATATAGGAATAATGATTATAGACATTTTCGAGGCACATTTTTGGACATTTTTGAGGTATTTAACCTGATGCCGCTAATTCATTCGGTGTTAAGTCAACATCCCACAAAAATACTTATACATATTCATGCTTTCAAGATAGGCACAAATCATTTCAATGCACACTTGGGCTCTTAAAAGCCAAACATTCTGCATAATTATTCATACTTAGGCTAAAAAGAGAAATCATAATTCAAATCATACTTTTCATGCATAGGAAAATCTCATTCATATATATATCAAGTTGGTGTAAACACCCAAAATGCTCGATGAACCATATCATAGACATTTATGTGATTACCTTCTTTTCATAACCATATTTTTATCAAAATCACATTCTTAATCATATGTGGGCTTAACCCACAGATAATTTTCATCAAAATCCAATGCTCATGAATGCATATGATATGAATGATATGAGAATAGTAGTGGGCAATATAAATTAAATCTTGAATCAACATTTCAATATGAACTTCAAGTAACTCCATTAGTAAAGTCTACATTCAAATCACAATTTAGATTGTCCATGCTTAAATCAAACTTTAAAGGGATGATGCATATCCAAATCGTCATAACATTCATGCAATTCCACATATTAGGGCTTAAATCAATTTAGAATCAATAATAAAACATTGTCCATATCTCAATTGAATCAAATAAATAATAACCTTAAAACCTTTAATTAAAGTAAGTTCAATTTCATGAAAATCAAAGTAAAAGGGTTTGGGGTCTTCATGATTGAAAGGGACCATGAATCAAATCTACATACCTAAATTCTCCAAGAAGAAATAGGAAGAATTTGATGAAGAATGGATCACTTCCTTGATTCCCAAGCTAATCTTCCACTAGAGTCTTTGAGAAGACTTCTTAAGAGTGAGTTGAAATAATTCTAAGTGTGAGAACTAATTTGAATGAGAGAAGAAGAATATAAGTCATTTGAATGTCTTAGGATAGCATAGAAGGTAGCAAGTCCCTTAATAGACGCCATAATTATGAAAATGCCATTAATGAATCGTATAGAAAAATGTTGTCAGGGGCCCCATAATGAAGGCTTAAGGTTCGTACCATGTCACACAGACCATGTGACTCCTTTCGTGATCCAACACTTAAAAGAAATTTTGCCGATGAAGGTCCGAGATGGTAGTTACTGAAATGACCCTAAAAAAGTGCCTGAAAATGTTCCTCGAATGTATTCATAATCATAATTTTCATATATCTTAAATTTCATATGATAGATCAAAAATCCGACTTCATATTCTTGTTTAGGGGGAAAATTGAGTGGGAAATGTGTCTAACCATGATTTTAGAGCGAACAAATCACAATTTCAATTTTCAAATTGTGCAATCTACAGTGAGGTATGCGCATTAGTGGCACAACGTGCCAGTGCATTTTTTGGAGCTAGTTTTCAAGTTCGGTCCAAGACTTTTAAGTCTTGAGCCGAAGTCTTCCCATGCGTGAAAATACCTATACTTAGGCTTATTTCACCCTCATATAATCCAAGACATTTCCAAATACCCTCTCAAATACTTAGACAATATTTTTCATCTTCAAATTCCAAGTCTCAAAACTCACCCGGATCCTAAGGTTCTCATTCAAGCTTCAAGTCTCGATCCCCAATCTTCTTCAAGGATTCTCCTAAGTCAAAGGTATATGGGTTTCTTTCATGGATTACTTTCATCCATGATATTCAATCTCTCTTTTACCTAAAATTACATGATTTAAAGATGATCTACTCATGGGTTTATCTTTTATGAATTTCACTACACACTATGTATGAGTTTCTTGAAATTTTGATTTCTTTAACATGTTTTGAGCTACGAATCTAAGATATACTGTAAGATTTGATGAAGGATGTTAATGTATATTACTTGAGGGTGTTACCAAGTATCTAATGATGGTTTTACACTAAATTTTCTAGAATGGTTTAACTCTTGAATTGCATGGTTTTACACTAGCATCACACACCTGTGAAGTGCTTGATAAAATGTTTGGAGTAGGGTTCTTTACTTATTGATGGTCTATTGCATGGTTTATGAGTCAAGTGGCTTATGCTAATGAAAGGAATATATATATATATATATATATATATATATATATATATATATGTATATATATATATATGTTTGTTTAAATCATGTAAAGAACCTATGGTATTGCATGTGAAGTGTTGGACTCTCATGTTCTTTGTGTTCTTGGGAATGGTGATGAGTTATGAAGTCCTTATGCTAAGGTTCATACTTTTGGGAATGGTGAAGCGTACTTGAAGGAGTTATGAACTATATTATATGCTTTACCCTCTAGTTCAAGATCAATTTCTGCATATAGGAGTTATGAACTATGTTGTACACCTTACCCTCATGTACGAATCAATGCTACTCACTTACTCAGGTCTACATTAAGGGGTTATGAACTATGTTGTACTCCTTACCCTCATGTATTATTTGTGGTTATGCAATATACTCATATGAAAGGGTTATCACTATGTGGTACACCTCACCCTCATTTGCGATTTAAGGTTATGCATTATCTCATGCACATATGTAGGGGTTATGACCTATACTGTCATAAGCGTCTTCAGCCCCGAATATGGTAAATATTTAGGGACTGCAAATACAATAAACTATAGTTACTCTCCATTGAAGCTCTTGCTTTTCTGTATCTCCCATAATTCACTAATAAACTAACCAAATCAAATTTGTGTATACTATAAGCCACCATAATCACTCCTTCAATCTCACTATTTCTTCTTTTCACAAAATATATATGACTAGTTCTTAAAACATTAGAAGGTGTAGGAATCAAAGATATGACATAAGTAGGGAGACAATAAATGGTAGTTTCGGTCAAAATAGTATTTTTGCTTATTTTGATGAACCTCAATATTGAAGAAAGCATCACATAAACTATCTACTAGAATAATCTTGCCACCCAATTATGAATATTGCCCCTTCTAGTTAGAAAGCCATATTTTACACCTTTCTTCAACACCATTCAAAATTTCTAGAGCTTTACTTTTTGCACCAAAAGACAGCCCTAGATACCCAGTAGATAAGTAGCTTTTTATAATATTATTCATTGTTTAAGCTATGCTTGTTTTTACAAGTACAATATTACATTTGAGTGTGAGTTGGGAAGGAAATGTTAAATGGAAGTCTTGTATATTATTCTCTAATGTTAAATAACTCATTGGTTTGATTAAAATAAAATTTTTTGATAGTTTAAATTATTTGAGTTATGCAATTGCAGACTATTTAATTTCACAACTTTACACTAACATATCGTTAGTTTTTACGATAATTATAGAAAAAAAAAGGATATCTTGAACATTATGGATAGCCCCAGAAATAAGAAGTTGATGTATTGTGATAGAATTAGTAAAGAATGCCTAGATGGAGTAAAGAATTTTATAAATTATGCCTTCTTTGAAAATAAGATGGAGACAAAATTGCATGTCCTTGTACAAAATGTGTGCTTTTCCATCAAATAAAACGAGCTGCAACTTATGATCAACTTGTGGTTAATGAAATTTTGCAATCATATGATCCTTGATTTTGTCATGGGGAATCTTTGAATAAAGCAAATAATTCTCAAGTCACTAATTGCGGCCAATCAACTTTAAGCGGTGATGCTATGAGTGGAATGATACATGATGTCTTTCAAAGTTGTACAGAGTTCATAAATAGTGATTCTAATAATAGGGGAGAGATGGAGCCAAATCTACAGCAAAATACTACTCCTCCATCTAGAAATGAATCTCATCCAGAGATGGATAAGTTTGAGTGACTCGTGAAGGAGGGAAATGAAGAATTATATCCTGGATGTAAAATATTTAGCAAACTATAACTTTTGCTACATATCTATCATACAAAATGCATGTTTAAATAGTTAAATAAATCATTTATTAATTTGATTAGATTAATGAAGGATCTTCTACCGAAGGGAGAAAAATTAGCTCCCTCTTTCTATGAAACAAAAAAGATAGTTGAAGGTGTGGGATAATCCATGCTTGTCCTAATGACTGCATGCTTTTTCAGAAAAGAGCTTGCCAATATGGATGTATTTTGTGGGGCTTCTAGATGGAAAAATAATGCAAAAAAAAAAATTCCAACCAAGGTCCTAAGATATTCTGATTTAAAACCAAGATAGCAAAGATTATTTATGTCTCCAAAGACTTCTAAAGAAATGTGATGTTATCATGAAGAGCACAACAAAGATGGAATTTTAAGACATCCTGCAAATTCTGAATCTTGGAAAAGTTTTTATAGTTGATTTTCTGAATTTGCTAGAGATCCTCACAATGTATGTTTGGGATTCAATTCTGATTAGTTTAACCCGTTTGGCACAATGCGAACCGTTCATAGCACATGGCCAGTCATTTTAATGCCATATAACCTTCCACAATGGATGTGCATGAAGGAAGAGTTCTTCATTCTATCTTTACTTATTCCAGGACCTAAAGCTCCCGATAATAATATTGATGTCTTCTTGCAACCCTTGATAGAAGAGTTAAATGACTTGTGGAATGTTGGGATAGAAACTTATGATGCCTTTACAAAAGAGACATTTTAAATGCGAGCATCTCTTATGTGGACTATAAATAATTTTCCAACATATGGTACTCTCTCTAGATGGAGCACTAGTGTTTATTTTGCATGCCCTTCTTGCATCATAAACACTCAATCTAAAAGGCTAAAACATGGCAGAATATTTTGTTTCATGGGGCATAGGCATTTCTTAAAGTCTGGTCATAAGTATCAAAATGATGCAAAATCTTTTGATGGATCTAAAGAAACAAGATGTGCACCTTCCAAAGATGTTGGGTTACAAGTACAGGATCAAGTAAAAAATATTAAGTTTACTCTAAGCATGTCAGTTGAAGAGGTAAGTGGAGTGATAAAAAATACATGAAAAAGGAGAGAATATTTTGTGATCCTCCTTATTGGGAGTTTAACTTGCTGCAGCATAATCTTGATGTAATGCACATAGAAAAGAATATGTATGATAAATATTATGTACACACTTATGTTCTTGGTAAAAAGTCGAAAGATAATATTGAAGGTGATTGCACTTAAAGGAGATGAAAATAAGACCAAGCTTATGACCTCAGTATCCAGCTAATGGGAGGGCATATCTTCCTCCAACTTATTTCATAATATCTTTAAATGAAAAGGAACTATTTTATGAAGTATTACAAAATGCTGAATTTCCACATGTCTATGCATCTAATATCTTACGTTGGATTCACAAACGAAAGTTATCTAGCCTAAAAACTCATGATTTCCATGTTATAATGCAAGAAATTCTTCCTCTAGCAGTGCAGAGATCAACAGATAAAAGAGTTAAATCTATTTTAATTGAACTATGTATATTTTTTTTGTATTTTGTGTAGCAAAGTATTAAAACCAGAGGAGTCAAAATTACTTGAAGAAAAAATTCCAGAAACATTGTCTACTATGGAAAAACTCTTTCCCTCTGAATTTTTTTACTATTATGGTACACTTGGTTACTCAGCTAGCAACTGAGGTTAAACTCATGGGTCCAGTACATTATCGTTGGATGTACCCAATTGAGCGATATGTAGAATATCATGGAATCCTTACTATATATATCTTTAATTGTTAAATATTGTAATATCAAAGAAAAAATATTACTTTAATTTATTCCATAGGTATTTAGGTACTTTAAAATCATATTTTCATAATCGGGCATGTCCAGAAGGTTCAATAGCATAAGCATATATATCAAAAAGTGTTTGACAATTTGCTCACGGTAATTGGAGGATGGGGATTCAAGGTCTTATTGTTCAAAAAGATGTGATTTGTAAGCTGAGCATGAGGATAGCAAAGAAGAATGCCTTTTTTCAACTATTTGAGATTCGTATGATGAAGTTGATATGTTTTAAATGGATGATGTAACGACCCCAAAAAGTGCCCGAAAATATGCCTCGGAAATGTCCAGAATCGTAATTTCTATATAACTCAAGATCTGTGCCTTATTTCAAAAACCTGACTTCATATTCTTATTTAGGAGGTCAAATTGAGTGGGGGACGGGTCTAACCCAGATTTTAGAGCAACCGTAGCATATTTCAAAATTTCAAAGTTTGACGAAAAACAGTGTTAATCTATGTTGGGGACACAATGCGTCCTAGTGTATATGTTGTCCTGTTTTTCAATTCGGTCCAAGACTTTTAGATACTAGACCAAAGCCTTGCCATGCATTAAAATACATATACTTAGCTTTATTTCACCATCAAATCATCCAAGACATTCCCAAATACTCTCCCAAACACTTAGACAATATTTAATCTCCTAAAATCAAGTCTTAAAATCCATCTGGATCTAAGAATTTTCTCTCAAGCTTCAAGTCTCCATCTCAAATCTTCTTCAATCATTCTCAAAAAGCTAAGGTATGTGGATTTCTTTCATGGGTTCCTTTGCCTCATGATACCCAAGCTTCCTTTTACTCTAATTCACATGATTTAAAATTGATTTACTCATGGGTCATATTCATTATGAAATTCACTGCACACTATATTAGGGTTTATGAAAATGTGACTATTTTACTATGTTTTGGGCTATGAATCTAAGATCCATTGCGAGATTTGATAAAGGGTTTGATGCATATTTCTTAAGGGTGTTACCAAGTACCTACTGATGATTTTACATTAGATTTGATAGCATGATTTTCACTTTTGAATTACATGGTTTTACACTTGCATAAAACACCAGCCAAGTATTTGATTAAATATCCAGCTATAATTTTTTAAGGAAATGAAAGTCCAATGAATGTCTTATTAGATAAATGACTTTATGATGATGCAATGAATATAGGTATATGATGATAAAAGAAATGTATGCATATGATGATGAAAGGAATGTAGGTACAAGATGATGAAAAGACTATATATATATATAATATTATATCAATAGTGTTGGAGATGACCAAGCCTCACCCAGGAGGTTGTAGGCCCGGATAACCTTGTTGAGGGGTTCATACCTCGATCGCCTTGCTCTGGAGGTGGCAGGCCTATGCAGTCTTGTTGGGGTTTTGTACCTATCAACTTTGTCGGGGCATTTGCACTCTGTCAATCTTGTTGGGGGATTTGTACTTCATCAATCTCGTGAAGGGGTTTGTACCTCATGCGGCTCTTCAAGGAGATGACAGGCCTTGGATTGCATTATAATGGTCATTCCTTACACTTGTATTATGTTCTATATAAGCATAGTTTTACTTTAAGTATCACTCATACATGTCATATTGTTAATATGCTATTCATTGTTTATGATTATACATTTTGGCTATGATACTTATCTCTTGTTGCATTGCCTTCTACATACTTAGACATTCAATCTTACTAACACATACTTTATGCCTACTTGATATCACCATGTAGGAACCACAACTCCATTTTTCTATCCTCCTCCACAAGGCTAGTATGATTGTCTCTAAACTAGTTGGTGAGTCCTCTATTCTAGGGACATTGATATATATTTCTTATGCCATGTATAAGCATTCTCTTCTTTATTGCTACTTTGACTATGAGGGTGAGCCCGGTTGCTGGTTTTTCCCCTCTAAGTATCTATGTTTAGAGGTGTTGTTGGACAAGTTGTGTATTATGCTTGAGCTTGACACATCTATGATATTTAAGTATTACTTCCTCTTTCTCTCTCCCTCCCTTGGTCCCAATTCCCTTTGTTTCTGTTTTCTCTTATTGTCATTTTAACTACTTCCATGATCAAAGGTGTCTAATGATATGCTATAAGGCTTGTTTGGGGTTCCCTCAAGTTTTCTATTCGCCAGTCATGTCTAGGCCCTAGGTCTGAAGCGTGGCAAAGATAGTATTAGAGCACTGAGGTTGTTAGATCCTCGGAGTCCAACATACTGTGTTGATTATAGTCCTATTCATGGTTGTGAAGCATGCCACAACTATGAAAGGGAGGCTATCAGGCATTCTAGGAAATGTTTCACTTCTTCATGATCTATGTCATGTGATAGAGTTAGATTCCCTAGGGCTTATTGCTTATCCCTAACTGTTACATTATAGGATATGTCTCAAGCTACTCAGGACGGTGATATGACAAATATGGAGGTTCACAACACTCTTTGGGTGTTGTTGGCCAAAGCGGTGACAAAATTGGCAACTCACTTTGATCAACAAGTAAGTGCTCCTGAGACTTGAAATGTTAAGAGGAGAGGTAAGAAGACCAAGAGGGCCCGTGGTGAAAGGAAGTTCCAAAGTCCCAAATGTAGAGGTAGACGTGGTGTGGTGCCTTATGGTAGGTGCCCTACATGTGATAGAGGCCATAATGGCCCATGCTTTGGGGGTACTAATGCTTCTTATAGTTGTGGAGAGAAGGGTCAAAAGATAATAGATTATCCTCATAGACACAAT
The DNA here is from genome assembly GCA_025774065.1 of Solanum ossicruentum. Classification (NCBI taxonomy): domain Eukaryota; kingdom Viridiplantae; phylum Streptophyta; class Magnoliopsida; order Solanales; family Solanaceae; genus Solanum; species Solanum ossicruentum. The sequence goes on along the minus strand of JAOTQR010069845.1, from coordinate 32,713 downwards.
AATAGTAAAAGAGGTGATGGTGGACTAACTAATCCCAAGTGCCCTACGTGTAGGAAGAACAATGGTGTCCCATGTTAGAGGCATTCTAGTGCTTGTTTGGATGTGGTGAAGTGGGTCACATACTAGTTGATTGTCCATGTGCTCAAAGAAGGTGTAAGGATAGTCGACTTTTAGATCAAGGTGATCATGTTGATCAAGTGACCCAAGAAGGAGATGAGGTGCCTAATGTTGCTACCTGTATGTTGAAACTCCCTTTGGCTTTGGTGTGTTTGCATTGATGGGCTCGGGTGCCACTATCTCTTTCATTATTCTTTTGGTTACTAATTGGTTTCAGGTGTGTTCCAAACTCTCTTTGGTGTTTACCTCATTTGTGAGCCTATTGTTGTTTGAAGGATCATAAGTGTTGTTACATGTTTATATTTCATTGGCTCTTGCCTTGTGACTTGTTGGGTTTAGTCTAGTCGATTTTGATGCTATGCTTGGATGGGTTAGTTATATTGGTGTTTTGTCCCCATTGAATGTTGTGCTCGTAGATTTAAATTTTGATTCACTATTAAATCCGTCTTTAAGTGGGGGCTTGTAAAGTGGTTGCAAAGATGTAGGTTTATTTCTTACACTATGGTATGCGTGATCTCTAAGGGTTGCTTTCTTTGTCTTGTGGGGGTTAGGGGTGTTTAACCTAAGTTTTTTCTATTCAAATTATTTTGGGTGGTAGATGAACTCTTGAATGTCCTGTCCAATAATGTTGATTTGGGGAAGTATCTTTTGGTTTGATAGCGCACCAATTATGTCTATAAGTCTCATGAATATTAGACCCTACCTTAGTATGTTTATGACGGCTTGGGTGACTATAGATTGATTTGCCCCAGAAGTGAGGAGGTACAGGTGAGTCATTTGAGGGTAGTACTACAAGGTTTAGGAGAGGAAGTTGTATGCTAAGGAGGAGGGATATGAGTTTGGTTTCAAGAGGTTGCCTTCCTAGGTCTTGTGATGCCAGGTGATGGTATTAGGGTAGGTCCTAGTAAGACAAAGGTGATTAGAGATTGTCCTAGACCTTTAAACCCATTGCATATTGGGTGCTTCTTGGGCTTAGCGGGTTATTATCGTAGGTTGTGAGTGGGTTTCTTTCTATTGCTTCTCATATGGTTTAGTTGACCCCGAGTAAGGCTCATCTGAGCGAGCCAACGAGTATGAATAGAGTTTATAAAACCTTAAAGGTTAAGCTTATGTCCACTCTTATCTGCTTCTACCAGGAGGATTGGAAGGGGGTTGTTGAGTATTGTGATGCTTCGAAGAATTTGTTTGGGTTGGTTAATTGCATAACATGCTTCTAATAAGTGTAGGAAGTTTGTAATATGATGGCTAGGGTGGACAATTTATTTGGTCAATTACAATGGACTAGTCACTTCTGTAAGATTGATTTGTGGTTCGAGTTTTGTTCCACAAGTGAGGAGGAGGATAGCTGACATCCCTAAGTGTCCTTTCGGATTAGTAGTGAGCATTTTGAGTATTGTTGGAGTTGTTTGGTTGACTTATGCACCATAGGTTTGTGGATTTCATTAATAGGCTCTTAAAACCCTACCTTGGCATGTTTATGGTGACATCCAGTAGTGGAGAATTGAATTATGTGGAGCTTGTGAATCATTTGGGGTAATATTGCAAGTGGTGGGGGATGAGGTATTGTTTGCTAACTATGATAGGTGTGATTCTAGGGTAACAAGAAAGTGGTTAGAACTCCTTGAGGACTATGATATGAGTGTGCATCGTTTTCCCTAATAAGGCTAAGGTTGTAATCGGTGTTGTAAGTAGGGTGTCTATGGGTAGCCTAGCATATGTTGATGGTGGAAATAAAGAGGTGGCTAGAGAGGTTCATCGGTTGGCTAGATTGGATGTTAGGTTAGAAGAGGTGGGCAATGGTGATGTTATTGTTGTTGATGGTTCTAAGTCTTCATTTGTTAATGAGGTAGGAGCAAAGCAAGCTATTGACCGCTCCTTGTTAGAATTGAAGTCCTTGGTGAAAGAGGGAAAGGTAGAGGTTTTCTCCCAGGGGGGAGATGGTGCCCTTGGGTACCAAGGTAGGTTGTGTGTGCCTTGTGTTGATGGATTGAGAGAAAGGATCCTCGATGAGGCCTATAACGCTTCTTATTCTATTCACCCCGATTCTACCAAATGTACAAAGACTTGAGGGATGTGTATAAGTGAGGAGAATTGAAGAAACGCATCACAAAATTTGTGTCTGGTTGCCATAGTTACCAACACATCAAAACCGAACATCAAAGGTCGGGTTTCCTAACCCAAGACATAGAGGTTCCTACATAGAAGTGGGAACAGATTAATATGGACTTCGTGGTTGGAATGATCATTTACCGTTGACTAAGTTTTCCTACAATAATAGCTATCATTCTAGCATCGGTAAGGCTCCTTTTGAGGCTCTTTTTGGCAGACATTGTAGATCACTAGTTGGGTTGTTTGAAGCTAGAGAGGTGGCTACGTTGGGACTAGATCTGGTTGTGGAGACTCTTGAGAATGTTGGGATGATTAGGGAAAGGTTCAAGATGGCCCAAAGATGTCAAAAGTCCTATGTTGATGAGAGGAGAAAGGATTTTGAATTTAAAGTTGGTGATTGGGATTGTTTGAAGGTTTCACACATAAGAAGTATGGTTTGCCCTGGTAAAGAGGGAATTAAGTTCATGGTTGAGAGTCTTCATAGTTTGTCGAGGAAGACTAGTGACGTTAAATTAGAATCGGAAGTGCCTTGGGACAAGGATATGGTTCGTCCGGTTTCATGTTTCTAGGATTGAGGAGGTATATTGGTGATTTGAGTATTACAAGACTCTTGAGGTAATGGACATTGTGGAGGATGAGTTGACTTCGTAAGAAGTCCCAATGGAGGTAATAGAGGGAAAGGTTGAAGCAGTTGATTGATGAGGACGTAGTGTTCGTCTAGCCCCATGGGAAGGATTGTATGGTTTAGAGTGTCTTTCGAGGAGCAAGAGTGGGCATAGAAAAGCTATATCTGTTCCTCTTTCATTCTATCCAAGCTTATGAAAATATGTCAAGTCCCTTTTTGTGATTTTAAGCCTTATGTTTTAGCCGCTATGTGATTTACATGCATTCACATTTAACAAGTTCATGAAGATTTTTGACACTTATGTTGAGATTTTAAAAATGGTATTTAAAGTGTATTGCTGCATTCTTGTTGGGGCCGACCTCTTTATGATTACTCTTCTCTTGTATGTTTCTTTGACATTCGGGGACGAATGTTTCCAAGGGAAGATATTGTAACGACCCCAAAAAGTGACAAAAATGTGCTCCAGAAATGCCCAAAACTGTAATTTTCATAGATCTCCAAATCCGCGCGTTATTTAAAAAATTTGACTTCATATTCTTGTTCATTGGGTTAAATTGAGTGAGAAATGGGACTAATCGCGATTTTGGAGCAATCATAGCGAATTTCAAAATTTTAAAGTTTGACGAAAAATAGTGTTAATCCACATTTGAGGCACGACGTGCCCTAGTGTATTTTGTTATCCAGTTTTTCAGTTCAGTCCAAGACTTTTGGGTCTTGGGTCTAAGCCTTCCCATGCATTAAAATACCTATACATAGCCTTATTTCACCCTCATATTATCCAGGACATTTCCAAATACTCTCCAAACACTTAGACAATATTTCATCTCATAAATTCAACTCTCAAAACTCTTCCGGATCTAAGGATTTCCTCTAAATCATCAAGTCTCCATCTCCATTCTACTTCAAGTATTCTCCAAAAGCTAAGGTATGTGGGTTTCTTTCATGGATTCCTTTCACTCATGATACCTAAGCTTCCCTTTACTCTAATTTGCATAAATTAAAGTTGATTTATTCATGGGTCATATTCATTATGAAATTTATTGCATACTATGTTGGGCTTTTTTAAATTGTTACTGTTTTACTATGTTTTGGGCCATAAAGCTAAGATCTACTGTGAAATTTAATAAAGGATTTTGATGTATATTGCTTGAGGGTGTTACCAAGTTTCTATTGATGATTTTACATTGGATTTTATAGCATGATTTCACTATTGAATTGCATGATTTTACACTAGTACTACATACCCACCAAGTGTTTGATAAATTGTACTATTATGATTTCTTGGGGAATTGAAGATCCATTGCATGTTTTATAAGATGAATGACTCTATGATGATGAAATGAATGTATGTACAGGATGATTAAAGAAATGTATGTATATGATGATGAAAGGAATGTAGGTACAAGATGATGAAAGGAGTGTATATATATAATATTATCTTCATAGTATTAGGGATGACCAAGCTTCATCTAGGAGGTTGTAGGGCCAAGTAACATTGTTGAGGGATTTGTACCTTGATCGGCTCGCGCAAGAGATGGTAGGCCCATGCAACCTTGTTAAGGGTTTTTACCCATCAACCATGTTGGTTGGTTTGTACTCAATAAAGCTTGTTGGGGAAATTTTACTCCATCAACCTCATGAAGGTGTTTGTACCTCATGTGCCTCTCCAAGGAGGTGGCAAGCCTTAGATTGCATTATAATGATCACTTCTTACACTCGTCTTAAGTTCTACAAAAGCATGATTTTACTTTAAGTTTCACTCATACATGTTATATTGTTAATATGTTATTCATTACTTATGATTATGCATTTTTCCTATGATTCTTATCTCCTGTTGCATTACATCCTACATACTGAGTACATTTAAATGTACTTATTCATAATCTATCCCTAAATGATATCACCGTGTAGGAAACTGGAGCTCCATTTGGTCATCCTCCTCCTCCACATGGCTAGTACGATTGTCTCTACAGCTAGGTTATGAGTCCTCCATTTGGGAATGTTGATCTATATTTCTTATGCTATGTATTAATCTCTTCTCCTTTATTGCTATTTTGACTCTGAGGGTGAGGCCGGTTGCTTGTCTTTTCCCCCACTAAGTATCTATGTTTAGAGGTGTTGTTACACAAGTTGTACATTATTCTTGAGCTTGACTTATCTATGATATTTAAGTGTTACTTCCTCATTCTCTCTCGCTCAATTAGTCCCAATTCTCCTTGTTTATGTTTGTCTCTTATTTTCATTTTTATTGCTTCCATGACCAAGGATGTGTAATGATATGCTATAGGCTTTTTTTGGCTTCCCTCAGGTTCCCTATTCGCCGGTCATGTCTAGGTCCTTGGTCCGGGACGTGACAGATGAGAAAACACTATTGCAAGCACATCGGCATGTGCATTTCAATTGGGAGTCAAAGGTGGTTAAGAATTATAAGACTAGGTGTTATATCTATGATTGATAATATGTATATTACTTTATCTAACAACAAAATTGATATATTTGAGTCACATGAATAGAGAATATATTGCTGAAATCAAGAGATCACATCGAAACTGTCGTTTGATACAACATCAACTTGACCGTATTCATTTTGACACATTTAGTGAATGATTTAAGGAGCAAGTGAGTAGTACAACTAAATCATAGTTTACCTTAAAATACTATTCTCGTATTTATTTTAATATTAAAGTTGCATCCTACTATTTGTCTAGGTAAATGAGTTAGAGGCCACATCTGACATCTTAAAGAAAGTTAAAGTCCTTGTAAAAGGATCAAGTTATATTGCAAAAAGATTCAATGCATATGATGTAAATGATGGGTATTGATTTTGAACCAAAAAAAAAGTGAAGAGTCCATAGAGACAAAAAATAGTGGTGTTATGGTTGTTTTAAAGACTAAAAGTTATGCAAGTTCAAGAGATAGTGCTCTGAAGTTTGCAAATATGTACAAGTTCAAGAGATAGTGCTCTGAAGTTTGCAAATATTACATATTATGGCAAATTGAATGATATTGTGGAGTTAAGTTTCTATGAAGAATTTAAGGTTGTCTTATTTAAATGTGATTGGGTTGATGTAACCTAAGGTAAAGGAGTTATGAAAGATGATTTAGGCTTCACACTTGACAGAATCTGAAGATCGAGAACATCATGAGCCTTTTATTCTCGCAGAACAAGATCAACAAGTAATATTGGTGCAAGATCCTCAAGATCATGAATGGTTTTTCCCTAGGTTAATTAATCCTCGAGATATTTTTGATATGGGAGAGGAAAATAGTGTGCAATTTGAATCATCAATGTAGAGTGATTGTATTGACTTGGCTATCATTGCAAATTCTCATGTTTTAGAATATGGGAATAATGATTGGGTAAGAAGTAGAGTCACTGGGATAGTAATTGATGCAGATGTCAATATTCAATCTTCTCATTATAACTGCGAGGCTAATCTTGAGGAAGGAAATGATATTGAAAATGAAAGTGATCCTGAATGATACGTGATTATTATAACATATATTTTTTTACAAATTTTGATAAAGAATCTTTAAGATTTTATTATTTTTTATATAGAAATTTTAATAAAATAGATTTATGGATTTACTTTGATTTAGATCATTTTATAGAAGGTGCTTATAAGATAGCTATGGACTTTTCAAATTTGTCTTTGTTGATTTTTAAATGTTTAAAGTGTATTTTTTATGGTTGCTTGAACTTATATTTGTTGTTTCATCCCCTGTGTTGTGAAATGTTAATGTGTCCTTATATTTTGAATTTTCTAATATCCTGGGGCATTAGTGTGTATTTTCAAAGCATGAGATGACAATAATGCTTTCTCTTGTCTTTCACGCATCCTATTATTTTTCTATATGTTCCACTTAATGCATCTAGTTAGTTACATCATTTTAGATACGGAACTATGCAAACTAGAGGCCGCAACAGTTTGGATATTCAACTACAAAATGATGAAGACATACGACAATATGTAGAGCAAGTTGATGGATGAATGGAACATAGATCAATTCCAACCATATATTGAACAGTTGGTAAATAGTCAGAATCTCTTTGTGTTGAAATTTGGCACAAGTTGATTCAAACTTAGCAACCCACAAGAACTCACAAATTTGGTTGCCAAGAAATTCTCAAATTTGGCTGTCAAGTTCTTTTCCACAAAGACAACCACAAGCTATCAAACTTAGCTGCCTAACTTGTCAAATAGGCATGCTACCAACTTGTTAAGAATTCAACAAACTACAAGAAAGGTTTTCCCATAAAAGGAGCTCTTTAGCTCCTTCATTTATCATTCACAGATTGAGAGATTTGGAATAAGTAGAGAGTCTGAGAATTTGTGAGATATACATTGTGTATTTTGTGAATGTTGTAATACTCCTTTTATATCATGGAGTGATACACAAAAATTATATCCTCATAGTTCTTAGGCCCAATGAGGTTTTGTTGTACACTTCTCCTTTATAGTGATAATTTGCTAGTCGTCGTCCATGGATGTAGCCTATTTTTGGGTGAACCACGTTAAATCTGTGTCTCTATTTATTACCTTGTCCAATTGATTTATACTATTCAATATCAACGTCGATCTTTATCATGCTTTCGCTATCTCTTGATACTCCTAACAAGTGGTATCAGAGCTCGATCATAATTGTCACAAATACTATACAAGTACTATTTATACGTACGGTTATTGTTCATACGTACGATCACTATTCATACGTACGACAGTTTTTCAAGATGACTTATGTTACAAAATTAATATAAAAATTTTGATGGCAAGATTAGTTTCTCCATCTGGATAGTCCAAATGAAGGTCGTTCTTACACAAAAAGGGTTGAAAAAGGCTCTTGAAGGGGAGTCGAATAAATCCGACTCTACGACCGATGAGAAATGGATAGAGTTGGATGAAAAATCTTTATCAGCAATTCAACTTTGTTTATCCAAGGAGGTGGTCTATGAGGTGGTTCACGAGACTACCACTGCAGGACTTTGACTCAAGCTTGAATCTCTTTACATGACCAAAAGTCTTACAAACAAACTCCGTTTGAAAGAGCATTTGTACATGCTCCGTATGGCTGAAGGTACTCCTATTCAATATCCTCTTAATGAGTTCAATTCCATTATTATTGACCTAGAAAATCTAGAAGTTAAAATTGATGATGAGGATAAGGCTGTCTTATTGGTCGTCTCTTTACCATCTACCTATAAACACTTCAAGGAAATAATGTTATATGGACATAATAATACATTTTCTTTTGAGGATGTCAAGCCTAACTTGTTTTCTAAAGAAAAATTTGATCTTAAAGTTCGTTCTGATGATAAAGCCGAAGGGTTGTCTATTAGGGGTAGAACAATTGAAAAAAGGAGTACAAATAAAAAGTAGTCTAGGTCAAAATCTAGGGGACGTAATTCCAAATCCTATCACTATTGTAACAAAACTGGGCTTGAAATTTCTGAATGTTATAAATTGAAAAATAAAAAGGAAAGAGAAGAAAAATCAAATCAACCACAGAAATCTACTGTTGAAGCTAGTGTCATTGAAACTGAATCTAATGGTGACATATTATTGGGTACTTCTGAAAAAAGGAGTAAAACTGAGTGGATTCTAGATACTGGTTGCACCTATCATGTGTCTCCTCACAGAGACTGGCTCACCACATATGAACCTGTCAATTGTGGTGTTGTGTTGATGGGAAATGATTCTCAATGCAAGGTTATTGGTATTGGTAGTGTGCAGATTAAGACCCATGATGGTTGTATCAGGACATTGACAAATGTGCATCATATTCCTGATTTAAAACATAATTTAATCTCTTTGGGTACTTTTGAATCTCTTGGTTATAAGTATTTAGCTGAGGGTGGAGTTCTGAAGATGTTTAAAACAGATATGGTAGCTTGTATGTCTTGCAAGGTTCTACTATAATAGGATCAGCATCTTTGTCCACATCCTCATTATGTGATCGTGATCTCACTCGTTTATGGCATATGCGTCTTGGGCATATGAGTGAGAAAGGTTTGAATCCGTTGAGTAAAAGAGGTCTTCTTGGTGATGGTACGGGTAAGCTAGTATTTTGTGAACATTGTGTGTTCGGGAAGCAGAAAAGGGCAAGTTTCCCCACTGCAGCATACCGTACTAAAGGTATCCTCGACTATATCTACTCGGATCTTTGGGGACCTTCCAAAGTTCCTTCTATTGGAGGGAAGCGTTACATGATGACCTTGATTGACGACTTCTCCCGCAAAGTTTGGGGCTATTTCTTGAGGCATAAAAATAAAGCATTTCCTACTTTCAAGAAATGGAAAGCTCTTGTTGAAACCCAGACAGGGAAGAAAGTAAAGAAGCTTCGAGCAGATAATGGCCTCGAGTTCTATGAAATAGATTTTAATGAGTTTTGCGCTCAAGCTTGTATTGCTAGACATAAAACACTGGTTGAAAAACCTTAGCAGAACGGTGTTGCAGAACGAATGAATAGGAATCTACTCGAGATAGCTCGTTGTATACTCTCCCATGCTGGGTTATGGCATCGGCGTCATCTTTGGTGTGAGGCGGTTTCTACAGTATGTTATCTAGCCAACCGCTCCCCATATTCACCTCTTGATTTCAGAATTCCAGAAGAGGTTTGGTCAGGTATTCCTGTTGACTACTCTAATTTATGAGTTTTCAGATGTTCTGTATATGCACATGTTAATGATGGAAAATTAGCAACTAGAGCTAAAAAATGCATACTTCTTGGTTATGCTTATGAGTCAAAAAGATATCGTTTGTGGTCTATGGATCTTGAGTCATGTAAAGTCATTCTTAGTCGTGATGTTACTTTCGATGAAAATACATTACCTTTTTCTAGAAAATATTCTGGTTCTTCTTCTACTGATACAGGTGATCAGCAAAGTAACAGTGAGAAGGTGTAGTTAGAGATAAAGTCTTCATCTCCTCCTAATGTCAATTTTCTCACTTCCTCTACTACTGATCATTTTAGCAATGATTATGATGATCATAATACCACTGAGATTGTGCCACCACAACAAGATTATTCAATTGCTCAAAATCGTCCAAGAAGATTTATTTCAAAGACAGCTAGATTTCATTAAGATGATGAAGATCGGCTTGTTGCTTATGCATTGTCTGCTGCACAAGATATTGATAAAAGTGTTGATCCGTCTTCTTATTTAGAGGCAATTACTTGTGCTGATTCATCTAGATGGCTCGTGGCAACGAATGAAGAAATTGAAAGTCTTTACAAGAATGATACTTGGGAGTTATGTGAGTTCCTAAAGGCAAGCGACCATTGAGTTGTAATAGCTTTATAAAAAGAAAGATGGCATCTCCGGGGTTGAAGAAGCAAGATGGAAAGCACGTTTGGTCGTTCGAGGTTTTGGCCAAAAGGAAGGTATTGACTTTAATGAAATTTTCTCTCCTGTTGTTCGCTGTACCTCAATTCGTGTGCTACTTGCTTTTGTTGCTCTGTTTGATTTGGAGTTAGAGCTACTTAATGTCAAAACAGCTTTTTTACGTGGAGAACTCAAAAAGAAATCTATATGAAGCAGCCCGAGGGTTTTTCTTTCCTGGAAAGGAAGATTGTGTTTGTCATTTGAAGAAATGTCTTTACGACCTTAAGCAAGCTCCAAGACAGTGGTACAAAAGGTTTGATTCCTTTATCGTCATGCAAGGTTTTACCAGAAGCAAGTATGACAGTTGTGTGTATTTTCAACAATATGATGATAACTCTTTTATATACTTGTTGTTTTATGTTGATGATATGCTTATAGCTGCTCGCAATAAGTCTCAAATTGACAGTTTAAAATCTCAACTCAGTAAGGAGTTTGAGATGAAAGACTTTGGTGCGGCAAAGAAGATTCTTGGCATGGAGATACACAAGGATCAACAAGCTAGGAAGTTATTTCTATCTCTGAAAAATTATATTCATAAAATTATTGACAGATTCAATATGGACTCGTGCAAGTCCATCCCTACACCTTTTGCCACTTATTTCAAGTTATTATCTGATCATTGTCCAAAGACGGAGGAAGAGAAAGAACATATGTCAAACGTTCCTTATTCTAGTGTTGTTGGCAGTCTTATGTATGCACTGGTTTGCATTAGATCTGATCTTGCATATGCGGTTAGTATGGTGAGTCGCTATCTGCACAAACCTGGAAAGGTTCATTGGGATGTTGTTAAATAGATCTTTCGATATTTGAAAGGTTCTTTTGATCTTGGCTTGATGTTAGATAGAAGCAACGCGACGTCACATGACGTTGTTGGATTCGTTGATTCTGAATATGGTGGTGATCTCGATAAACGAAGGAATCTCTCTGGCTACATCTTCAATTAATATTCTAGTGCTATCAGTTGGAGATCATCGCTGCAATCTATTACAGCTTTGTCTACTATAGAGGCAGAGTTCATTGCAGCCACAGAAGGTGTAAAAGAGCCTACTTGGTTACATGGTCTTGTTATTGAGCTTGGTGTCCTGAAAGATACAACTGTTGTATTTTCAGATAGTCAAAGTGCTATTCATCATACCAAGAATAATGCCTACCACTCCAAGACAAAGCACACCAGTATTAAATACCATTATATCAGAGATACTATTGCTGCTGGAGAAATTACTGTAAAGAAATTTCATATATCTGAAAATCCAGCGGATAAGTTAACCAAGTCATTGTCTGTTGCTAAGTTTGAGCATTGCTTGAACTTAGTTGGTATTCTCAGCATCTAATAGCTCTTCGAAGCTTTATACGACGATGAGCATTTTGTAAAACTTGGTCCAAGGTAGAGATTGTTAAAATCCGGCTCAAGTTGATTCAAACTTGGCAACCCACAAACAACTCTCAAATTTGGCTGCCAAGCAATTCTCAAATTTGCCTGCCAAGTTCTTTTCCACAAAGACAGCCACAATCTGTCAAACTTAACTGCCTAACTTGTCAAATAGGCATGCTACCAACTTGTTAAGAATTCCACAAACTATAGGTAAGGTTTCCCTATAAAATGAGCTCTTCAGCTCCTTCATTTATCATTCACAGATTGAGAGATTCAGAATAAGTAGAGAGTCTAAGATTTTGTGAGATACACGTTGTGTATTTTGTAAGTGTTATAATACTCCTTTTATATCACTGAGTGATACAAAAAAATTATATCTTTGTAGTGCTTAAGCCTAGTGAGGTTTTGCTCTACACTTTTCCATTATAGTGATATTTTGCTCGTCGTCGTCCGTGGATGTAACCTATTTTTGGGTGAACCACGTTAAATCTGTGTCTCCATTTATTACCTTGTCCAATTTATTTATACTTTTCAATATCAATCCCAATCCTTGTCACGCTTCCGCTATCGCCTGATACTCCCAACACTTTTAAACTCAAGATCACAATGATCAATCTAATGAATGAATAGTTCTGTTGGCGGCATTGAAGAACCAGGTAATACTTTTTGTCTACTTTCTAATAGTTTTAATGCTAAATATTTTGACGAACGTCTATACTTTTTTGATGATTGTGAGCTGTGACTGCTGATTTTTCAACTGCGACTCCAGGTAACTTCTTCTTCTTCTTCTTTCTCTCAGTTCACTTTTTATTTCACCGTGTCTATGACTATGCTAGACTACTAGGATTTTCCTTTTACAATTTCTATTCGGTTCTTTTTTTTTTCTAGTTTCTGGTTCCAACAATTTAGCATCCATATTGCATGATTTCTTCTTCTTCTCTGTTCTCTTTTTGTTTCTTTGTTGTTTTTCTGCTTCTACGAATGTGCTAGACTACTAGGATCTTTCTTTTGCAATTTCTACTCGCTTTTTTTTTTCAAATCCTGGTTCCAGCTGGTTAAACATCCATTCTTCCTGGTTTTTTCTGCTTCTCTGTTCTCATTTTGTTTCTCTGTTCATTCACTGCATCTATGGTTGTTAGGATCTTATTTTTACAATTTCTACTCTGTTTCTTTTTTCAGATTCTGGTTCCAGCTAGTTATTCATCTATTCTTCCTGGTTTCTTATTCTTCTCTATTCTCATTTTGCTTCCCTGTTGTTTCACTGCGTCTATGGCTATGCTACACTACTAGATCTCTTTTTACAAGTTCAACTCTGTTTTTTTTTTCAGATTCTGGTTCTTGCTAGCTATACATCCATGCTTCCTGGTTTTCAAATTTATATCCTCCTCTTAAGATTTTCATGCGTCAAAACTGCTTCTTTTGATAGCAGCCACAAAAAATAGTTTACTTTGTGGGGTACTTCTTGTTTTAAGATCATCCTCCATGGCCAGTTTCTCTTTTGGTATGTATTTTCTGGTTGCTTAAATTTCATATCATCAACCACTTTATACAAGGTCATTGTAGGTAAAGTCTTGAAGCTTAAAGCCAGAAAAGTTAGCACCTGTGACATCTCAGTTTTCCCGAAGTTCTAGAATACTACTTATGTCTGCAAATCCAAAATTAAGTTCTGATTTCTGTTTATTCATTATATTGCTATTCTTTTTTATGTTTGTTCTCTATAGACTAGTTAGATGGAGAAACCATAACAATAAAAATAACAAGTTGTGCTCTCTAATCTCTGTCCAGGTGCAAGTTTGGATGAATTGTCACAAGAAATTTTACTAGTTCTGTTGCGTATCCAGCAGTCCCAAAATGCGGGAACAATCATGTCCGTTAAACAAATAATTAAAAGTCCTATTTTTAATAAATAAAACCTAACTTACAATAATTAGGAAACAAATCCTACTTGGACTAGGAAAACTTAAACTTCCTCGACACCTTTCACAGACCTGATGATGCTTGGTGCTGGTTTTCACTAGTTGTTCAGCTCCCTCGTGGTGTGACCCTTCACATTTGAAGGCCTCTTCACGAAATCATGACACACGCAGGGACCTTGAAAAGCTGCATGAAGTGCACTTTTACCAATTAAGTTATTTCTGCTTTTAATCACTTGGAATGCATTACTTTTGCTCCTGAACAACCTTCAATATGCCAAATCCAGTCTCGTACAATGCCAAGTCAATCGTCCTTTGATCGAACAACTGCATGGCTCATAAATATTTCATTGTTTTCACCTTTAGAAGCTTGTCCAATCTCCAGTTGCCTTCAATTTCCAGATTGTTATCATCCAACTCCAAGCACTTCTTGTTCAAGCTTTTAATACACACTGCCTTGGCTCATTATCGACCTTAAAATGCACGATTACATCATTATCTCATGTTGGTTTAATCAACGTCCACTCAAATGGTTACAAGCGAGTGTGACATCAGGTTTCTGTGACCAACTCAAGTTGTTCAACTTCTAAATCACACCAAACACTTCACATGATAGCTTGAAATCTACTCATGTACAGATCCTTGAATTCTCAGTACCAATGAATGTGCAGAAATCAGTCCACTATCTGTTAAGTCCTCAAAATCATTGTTTTCCTGAAAATTGGCAGAAAACACACATCACACTAACATGATATGCTTAAGAACTCTTAATAATCCTATGTTTTGGACATCATAAAAGGCGTATTTTCATAACTCATCACTTATTACTAGGAATAATTTGAGAGACCTTCCCTTATGTTTAACTCAATAATGTTAATTTTTCTTATGGCTTACAATATTATGCTGACCTCCCTTATTTTGAATTTGTTGCAACAATTCTTTTAACCTAATTATTACAAATATAAAAATTGTGTGATTTATCTAAATTTCTATTACTAATATACTTCTTATTTGATTAATTCTATAAATACATTTTAAAACATATATAAATACATTTTAAAACATAAGTTCTTATCATTTGACGACCTTTCAATTTTTTTCCTTCTAGGTAACTCAGAGGCAAAAAAGGTACGTGGACCTACTTTACTAAAAGATATTTGGAAACTTTCTCCAACTAAGACAATTGATGTGCAGTTTAATAGTCACAACCAATCTATTGGAAAAGAGGGTCAAAAGCTTGCTAGCTTTTCAAGAATTATTGCAAGAATTCCAGAATTAACAGCTCTACGCATAGATGATTGGAGAAATTTTGACACTAAAGAAAGGAAGAAATCAATAAATTTTTTGAGGGTATGATGTAATTATTATTATCAAACGAACAAAGTAAGTTTGTTATACATGATGTTAATTTCTAAATGTTGGTTTTTATTTTTTTCAGAAGTTCTCTATTCCAAAATGTGGAGAAGACTTTATCTTAAAGTCTCTAGGCAAGAAATGAAAAGATTACAAGTTCTCTTTAAAAGGTGATTATATGTCAAAGTATAAGACCAAAGATGCTTTGCGAACAACAGACCAAGTCATATACCGAGTTATCAATGGAGTGGTCTTCTCTCTTATTGACTTTTCGAAAAAGCGAAGGTATCAGCAAATCTTGAAAAACATACTCTTACTTGCTACAATTAGAAGTGTTTAGATTTTTATAATGCTCAATTATTATTTATTATTCATGAGATATTGTTTTGATTTTTCATTGATAGAGACGCACGCAAGCAAACAGAAATAACAAGGTCATGCAAAAGGTGTGTCACACTGGAGGATCCAAAAGTATTTCTACCTTGATGGATGAGCAGGTAAATTTGTTGAAATTAAAAACTATTATATTGTATTCTTATTGTCAGTTATAAATGACATTAACTTTATTGTATTAGGCTGTAAATTGTATAGAGCTTATACGAGCTGAAATTTTCTTATTAACTCATAAAAAATGTGTGGATGGTAGACCATTGGATGATGATTCTGCTAAAGTGATTGTAAGATTTCTCCTTTATTTAATTTTTAGCTCAAGTAAGGAAAATTTTTTAAAATAGACACATGATTTCAACCTAAATTTGATATGTATAGTTTGCCCAAGATATGATAAATGAAAAGATGAGCACTTGCGAGGGTTCTACTGACCAACCTCCTCACCATGTTACCTGGAAAGGTGATTTATATTCTTAGGTGTTGGAAAATGAAAGAAGTGGGTATGTTCGTGGTTTAGGACTTCCTCCAACTGCTTCAGTTCTATGGGGTATTAGATCTTTCGTTGGAGATACAGATGAAGAGGATTCATCTAATGAAGTTTACAATGATTAGAGCAGGAGATAATTGAATTTAAGGTAAAACAAAATGAAGAAATGAATCTGACGGAACCAAATCACTATGAGACTGAAGTGAATAGGTAAATCGAGAATTTTTTACATTCTTTTATGAAATATAATAATATAAAATTTTATTAATATATTAAAAATTTTCACGCCCCTAATGCTAATTATGGCCATGGACAAATGGCACAAACAATAGGGATACACAATGTTGCTGAAAATACTGCAACTTCTCATGGTATTACACTTTTTAATCCTTTGGCGATACTATTTAAGTTACTATTTGAATACAAATTAATAACATTTCCTTGAAAACCTCATCATATGCAACTTTTATTTGCAAAGATTCTTTTTGAGGTTCCTTTTTGTATTAACAGATCCCTCGAGTGCCCATGATCTCTCATCCTACTTTAAGCGCATCCATGTTTCTATCTATATTCGTAAATTTTAGCTCCCACATTAATGAAATCTTGAGATTAAGCTACTTCAATTTTAATCTAGTAAGTTCTAATTTTTGAGATATTGCTACTATATAGTTCCTGTTCAAGCTTGTACCCCAAGCATATTTTACTAAGGTCATGAAGTCTTTATGATAAGACAAACAATTAGAAATCTGAAATGCTTTGTTCTTTGTGCTTCTTCAATTACAAATTGAATATTGAGAGGTGTATGGTCAGAACATCTAGATCCATAACCATTATTTAGGATTGGATTGGGCGCAGTTGGTCGTCATCGAAGAGACCATTCACAAAGGCTGAGATATAGATTTATGTTGAATATATTTAAGTATACATCTCCTTTTAAAGTTAGAAAGAATAGTGTTATGCTATGAAGTGTCTCTTTATTTATAAGTTACTTAGATTAATTCCTAAGTCTCCCTCCCATCTTTGTTTTTTATTTCTTATTCTTTCTTTGGAAAACCTGTACTAGTTTGGAGTAATTATAATGATGAACTCTTATACTTGTAGTTCGAATGCAAAATTGATCTAAGATTTATAATTTATGAGTTGCTAATGATGCAAAAAAATTTAACCTGGTGTTATTTCTGCTGCAGGGCTACTTTATTTAAATGTTATTCATTTTAAAAGAAATAGCTGAATTTCAATTATACCTGAAGTGGTGGCTAAGTTATATGTGTCTTTGGCTAAGAAACTAGGTATAGAGAGTCATAAAGAGAAGAAATAGTTACATGTTTCTTCTCTCTGGTGAAGAGACTAACAAGCCATAAAGAGGACCAAAAAATTAATAATTGTTTGGAAGACATGTGTGGCTATTTTTAATATATTGTCACTGCCTATTAGGGATCACATATGTGCTAGTATATGTTCATTTCTCTGTCGATATTTTTATCCATCATATTCTATATTTTGACACATTTATTTTATTATTTTAGGTCATACGATTTGAAAATTTTTGCCTATGGAATATTTCTACATGAGGAACAATTGTGGAAATTCTATGAAGACATTAATTTTTTGGCTTGGTTGTGTAATGAAGTTAGTTATTTCATTACAATAATATACATTTGTTTTGTAAGTTGAGATACTATAGTTGTTTGGATTAACACTTCATTTCGTTTAGATTTTATGAGGTGATATTTATTATATCATAGATTTTTTAACATTTAAAAACTTTGATAACAAATTTATTGGGGTTTACTAGTTTTAATATTAACCTTTAGCAGCATTTTTATTGTAGTTACCGACTGAAAAATTAGATGCTACATGAGCATGATAAGTTGTTTCATATTTGATTTGACAATAATTTTATTTGTCGCTAAAACTAATGCATATTAGTGGAAATATAGTTCAGTTTGCTGGCGATGAAATAGACGATACATGAGCATAACTAACTCTCTTTGATTAGATTTAGCAGTCATCTTGATTGCCGTAATCAATTGCCACAAAAATGTATTTGATTTAGCGGCAATTTAGTTAGATGTATTGGCTATAAAAATGGACACTAGATGAGCATAAGTAACCATTTTGTATTGAATTTAGCAGCCATCTTAATTGCTGTAAACAATTGCTGCTAAAATATATTTGATTTAGCGGCAATTTAGTTAGATTTACTGACTATAAAAATAGATACAATATGAGCATAACTAACCTCATTGAATTGAATTTAGTAGCCATTTTAATTGTTGTAAAAAATAGCCACAAAATCGAAAGAGTTTTAGCGGCAATTTAGCATAGTTTTATCAGTATTTTTTTGAATGGCCACGAAAGCCTTTACCGGCCCCTTAAACAACTGCCATAGTTCATTGGTTGGTAAAAGCAGTAACGGCCATTATTATGGCCTCTAATAAAATTTTAATTGCCACAAAATCTCCTTTTTCTTGCAGTGGGCTTAAATCACTTTTAAAATATCAATTAAATACAACCCATATTTCAATATAATCAAATAAACACTAATTTAAAAGAGTCATATTCAAAGTAATCTTGAAAGTTATAAATTAAGAAGTAAGAAGTGTTAGGGTCTTCATGGTTGAAACGGACCATGAATGTCACCACCCAAGCCTAGGGCCTAGACGTGATATGGTGAATGGGGAACTCAAAAGAACCCCAAGCAAGCCTCTTGACATATCATTACACATCCTTGGTCGTGGAACCAATTAATCATCAACAAAAGAATAGAAAATAAGAATAAAGGGACTAAGGAAAGTCTTTGATATCATAAAAACATCAAGAGAGTCAAAGGTCCTAGCATAATTACATAACTTTCCCAACAACACCTCAACACTTAAAATAGAATGTAGGCTAAGACAACTTTTTGGGTTCACCCTCATAGTCAAATGCATACAAATAGATAATGAAAGTCTTTACATAACGTAAGAACAAGAAATATCATCCCCGAAGTTAAGGAGTCACCAAAGTTGCTTTGTGAAGGTAGTACTAGCCACGGGAAGGATGAGGATGATCGTGAGGAGCTTCGGTTCCTACATGGTAATATCATGTAGGAATAGAGTATGCATTAGTATATTTGAATGTACTAAATATGTAGGATGCAATACAACATAAGATAGACAGCATAATTGAAATGCATAATTAGGAAACAAATGAGCATATAGCAATATGGCATGCATGAATGATGTTTGAAGTAAACATGCTTACATAGAATATATTACATGTGTATCAAGAGACAATCATTTCCAAGGCCCACCACCAATGGTAGATGCGATTGAGGTATCAACCCCTCAATTAGTTGATGATTGTCACATCCTACCATCCATGATGATTGAGGTATGAACCTCTCAATTGGTTGATGGTTGTCTCACTTTATCATTCATGGTGATTGAGGTATCAACCCCTCAATTTGGTTGATGGTTGTCTCACCCTACCATCTATGGTGATTGAGGTATCAATCGCTCAATTAGTTGATGGTTGTCTCACGCTACTATCCATGGTGATTGAGGTATCAACCCCTCAATTTGGTTAAGGGTCGTATCACCCTACCATCCATGATGATTGAGGTATCAACCCCTTAATTTGTTTGATGGTTGTCTCACCCTACCATCTATGGTGATTGAGGTATCAACCCCTCAATTGGTTGATGGTTGTCTCACCTTACCATTCGTGGTGATTGAGGCATAGCACCCCCTCAACAAGGCGTGATCAACTTGCAACACTATAGATACTTTTCATGATATCAACACATATATACCCTCCTTTCATCATCATAAAGTCATTCAAGTCGTAGGTCATGCAATGGATCATCAATAGCTCAAGAACTCTATACTGGACATTTTATCAAATAGTTGGTGGTTCTGCAATGCTTGTTAAGATCATGCAATTCAGGAGTGAAATCATGCAAGAAAACTTGAAGTAAATTAACCCACCAATACTTGGTAATACCCCTATGCAATGTATATTAAAACCCTTCATCAAATGTAAAAATTGATAGTAGATTCATAGCTCAAAACATGCTTAAACAGTCACACTTTTATAAAACTCCAACATAGTTCATAGTCAAATTTATAGTAAGTAAGACCCATAAATAAATCAACTTACAAACATGCAATTTATGTAAAATGGAAGCTTGGGCACAATGGGTGAATGAACCCAATGGTTGAAACCTACTTACCTTAACCTTGGAGAATTTCTTGATGAAGATTGGAATGGAGACTTGAAGCTTGAATGAAATTCTTAAGATTCAAATGAGTTTGGAACACTTGAATTTGGTTGAAATATTTAGTTAGGTGTTAGAGAGGGTTTTGGGGAATATCTTGAATGATATGGAGTTTAAAAATGACTAAGTATAGGGATTTTTACGTATGGGAATACTTAGGCCCAAGACCTAAAGGACTTGGACCGAACAGGCAAAACTGAAGCAAAAATAACACTAGCCCGCACCTTGGCTGTGTCGAGCCAAGCGTGCGGATCAACATTAGATAAGGAATTTTTGGGAAAATGAAATTTTACAGTTGCTCTAAAATAGGGGTTAGACCCATTGCCCACTCAATTTTTCCCCTTGATTACAAATATGAAGTCATATTTTTGATAGCACATATGGATTTTGAGATATATGAAAATTATGATTATGGGCACTTCCGAGGTACGTTTTCGGGCAATTTTTGGGGTCATTTGAATATCTCCCCCTTGGGAACATTCATCCCCGAATGTCAAAGAAGAGTACATAAGAAGAGTAATCATGAAGAAGTCATCCCCAAAAGAATGCAATAATGCTCAAATACAATTTTCAAAAATCTCACTATAAGTGTTAAAATTATCATGAAATTGTCAACATAAACATCAATGCATGCAATGACATAAAGGTTGATGCATGAGACATGAAAATCATATAGAATATTAGAATTAGTACCTTAGTCTTGAGTATAATGGATAGGGATATCACTTTTGTATATCTGCTTCGGTCTCCCATGTAGCACTCTCGACTTGTTGATTCCTTCAATAGACCTAACGGAA
Source organism: Solanum ossicruentum (assembly GCA_025774065.1). Taxonomy (NCBI): domain Eukaryota; kingdom Viridiplantae; phylum Streptophyta; class Magnoliopsida; order Solanales; family Solanaceae; genus Solanum; species Solanum ossicruentum. The sequence goes on along the minus strand of JAOTQR010069845.1, from coordinate 11,905 downwards.
GCCACGTCCTTATTACTTGACCTCTTAACTTGTAGATCCAAGTTATATACTATAACTTCTTCATATGTCAAGTTGTCTTCAACAATACCAACAACATCAAATGGGACAATAACATCGGGTCACCCACACATTTCCTCAACATTGATAAATGAAAGACCGGATGAACCAAGTCCATTTCACTAGACAACTCCAACTCATAGGCCACCTTACCAATCATCGTCAACACCTTATAAGGATACATATATCTTGGACTCAATTTACCCTGCTTAACAAAATAAACCACACCCTTCACGGTTGAAAACTTCAAATAGACCCAATCACCAACTTTAAATTCAAGCTCTTTTCTCCTCACATCGACATAGGACTTTTGATGACTTTGGGTTGTTTTCAAACTCTACCTAATCAACCTTACCTTCTACATAGCCTCCATGACCAGATCTGCACCCAAAAAAGCCATTTCTCCCACTATAAACCACCCAACCGGTGATCTACAACACCTACCATAAAGGGCTTCAAAAGGAGTCATACCAATTCTATTATGGCAGCTATTATTATAAGAAAACTCAATCAATTGAAGATGATAATACAAACTACACTTAATTATCCAATACACAATAACAAAGCATGTCCTCAAGAGTTTGGATAGGTCTTTCGTATTGGCCATCTGTTTGAGGGTGAAAGGAAGCTTAACCTTGGTACCAAGACCTCTTTGGAAGGACCTCTAAAAGAATGAAGTGAATTCTGTACCATGATCTGATATGATAGACAAGGACACCCCATACAAGCTAACCAACTCTTGAATGTACAATTTAGCATAGTCTTCGACCCCATAAGTAGTCTTAATAAAAAGATCCCAAAAAGTGCCTAAAAATATGCCTCGGAAGTGTCCAAAATTGTAATATACGTATATCTAAAAATCTATTTGTTATTTCAAAAATTTGACTTCATATCCTTGTTTATGGGGTCAAATTGTGTGGGAAATGGGTCTAATCCAAATTATAGAGCAACTGTATCAAAATTTGAAAATCACAAAAAAACACAATTTAGGAGGGTCAACTTTAAAGGGGAATATCTCCTAGAACAAAAAGAACTAGGTGCCCCATGACTATTAAATTAAATTTCTTTGAATTATCTTTCCAACGCACTTAGTTTCATCTCACTCCGAGTTCGTATAAAGGATTTATGCCCATTTTCGTAGAACTTATTTATGTAGAAAATGCAGATCTAGTGGGGTTTTCGCGTCGCTTCCGCAACGCTCCCCTGTTGTTTTTGGTGCCTTTTTAAATTTTTTCTATCCAATACTTATATGTCTTGGGTCTAAGAGTTTCCACACTTGAAAATATATATACTTAACTTATTTTACCCTCATATCATCCTTAACATTCCTCAATATCCTCTCAAACACTTAGATCCATATTTCAACCTAAATTTAAGTCCCAAAACTCAAGACCAATGTAAAGAATCTTTTCAAGGATTTCATTCAAGCATCAAGTATCTATCTTAAATCTCTTTCAAGGGTTCTCCAAAGCTAAGGTATGTGGTGTTAAACTATTGGGTCCTTTCGTCCATGGTGCCTAACCTTTCTTTCTACTTAAACTGCATGATTTAAAGTTGATTTTACATGTGGGTCTTCTACATTAAAAAATTTACTGCACAGTGATTTGAGTTCATGAATGTATGGTTGTTTTACTATATTTTGAGCTTTAAATCTTGGATCTAATGTAAGATTTGATGAGGGATTTTTTTTTTGATGTGTATGTATTAAGGGTGTGCAAGGTGTTGAATGATAGTTTTGAAATAATTTTTCTTGCATGATTTCATCTCTAAATTTCATGGTCTTTTACCCCCATTACACCCACCAAGTGTTTGATAAAATATCCAACTAGGATTTCTTGATGAATTAAAGGTCCAATGCATGTCTTATGAGTTGAATGGTGTTATGATGATTATATGATAATGACATAATGATAGAATGATAATGATATGATTATATGACAAATAATGAGGAGAGAAAGTGTAGGTATATGATGACTTTGTTATGATGATAGGGATATCTATATGAATTATTTTCATGGAGAAGTACTTATTATGTTGCATGTTATTGTTGAGTTCTTGGGAAAATAAGTAGTTCTTTTTTCATGATTTGAATTTTATGGTTTGAAGAGCTAGTTCTATGATTCCTACCGAAAAGGCCATACCATACGGTAGAGTGTTTAATGATTCCTATCGAAAAGATCATATTGTAAGGTATGGACACCCTACTGAAAAGGCCATTCTATAATGTAGAATAGTTAATTGTGATATAGCATAAGGTATGGACATCCCACCGAAAAGGCCATGCCGTAAGATAAAAAGAGTAAAAGCTCCTATCGAAAAGATCATATCGTAAGGTGTGGACATTCTATTGAAAGGACCATGCCATAAGATAGAATGAATCATAGTTCGTACCCAAAGATGATATTGCAAAGTATGAAACGTCTTATACTACTTACTAAAAAGACAATGTCATACGGTAGGGGTATTGATAATACTCTCCAAAAAGGTTATACCGTAAGGTGAGTGGGGGTCATTTGGCCTATATCATGAAGGTTGGTACAAAGGGGTTTGAGTATATTTCTTATATTGAGTTTATATTGCTTTATCATGATTTACTAGTATGTTTCACCTTGATCACTAACATGCATGCCATATTAATGGTATGCCTAATGTTTGCTTACAATTATCCATTTCAATTATGTTGCCTATCTCTTGCTAGCATTGCATCCCACATACTTAGTACATTCAAATGTACTAACACATGCACTATGCCTATATGATGTTACCATGTAGGAATCGGGCTCCTATTGATTCTTCTTGTGGCTAGAAGGATAGTTCAAGTTAGCCTTTGGTGAGTCCTCTATTTCGGGGATAGTAACTATTCTCATATACTATGTTCTAAGACTATTTTTCTTTTATGTAAGTATTAACTATGAGGGTGAGCCCGGTTGCTTGTCTTGGCCCCCGCTCTTATCTATGTAGTAGAGGTGTTGTTGGACATGTTATGTACTATGCTTGAGCTTTGACTCACTTATGATATTCAAGCTATTTAAGTATAAATTTCTCTCTTCCTTAGTCCCAATTCCCCTTTTTATGTTTTTTACGTTGTTTTACATTGCTTCCGTGGCCAAGGATGTGTAACGATATGCTATGAGGCTTGTTTGGGGTTCCTTCGTGTTCCCCATTCGCCATTCACATTTAGTCCCTTGGCTTGGGTCGTAATGAAATTGGTATCAGAACACTAGGTTGTTACATCCTCAGTGTCCAACACACCATGTCGATTAGAGTCTTATTCATGATTGTGAAGCGTGCTACAACTATGAAAAGGAGGCTATAAGACATTTTGGGAAATTTTTCCCTTCTTCATGGTCTATGTTGTGCTTAGAAGCGATATAGGACTTCCCTCTCTAACTAATATTCTTTGCTCATTTAGTTGATCATGCCGCTTCAAGGAGGAAGACGAAGGAAGGTAAGTAGAAGGATTTGATTTTGATGGATCCGAGTTTCACTATTTCTTCCCTATTCTTTTAGTTTGTGGTGGGGCTTCTTGTGTGCCCAAGTGGTTGTGTGTATCTTTGGTGTCTATCATTTTGTCAGGTATATTGTTGCTAGAAGGTTCGTAGATGATGGTCCGGGTTTGTATTGTATGAGGTCTTGCATTATGGCCTGTTGGAGTTTTCATGGTGGAATTTGATGTCACTATAGTAATGGAATGGTTGCATGCAAGTTATGTCTTCATGGATGGTAGAATCCATAGAGGTAGGCCCGATTCCCTAATGAGCGTATCTTTGAGAGGGACGTTGTTAAACGGTAGCAAGGGAGATAGGTCCATTTAATGCCCTAAGGTACAATTGGCCCCTATGGGGATTGCATTTGTCATCTTGTGAGAAATGGAGGTGTTGAACCTATGTTATTTTGTCTATAGAATTTTTGTTGTTGGTGGATGAGGCTTTGAATGTCCTTTCCGATATTTTGAATTTTGGGGTAGTGTCCTTTGGTTTGACTAGTACACCAGTTATGCCTATAAGTCTTTTGAGTAAGATCTCTAGTCCTTACACTAATATGTTTATGGTGGTTTTGGTGATGATAATGTGGTACGTTCCATAATAAGGTAGTGCATGTGAATCATTTGAGAGTAGTATTACAAGTTTAAGGAAAAAGGTTGAGTGCTAAGTAGGAGAGATGAGAATCTTGGTGATAAGAAGTTGCCTTCCTAGGATGTGTGGTGATGGTATTAAAGTGGACCCTAGTAAGACGAAGACGAATAGAGATTTACCAAGACATTTGAACCCATTGGATATTAAGAGCTTCTTCGGCTTAGCGGGCTATCATCGAAGGTTGTGAATAGGGTGATTTGATAGGTTCGGGAGTTGCTATTTCTTTTGTTATTCCTTGGTGCTATTAGGATTCATGTGTATATGGGTTGATCCTTGGTTCCTTCCAATCAAGGAGACCCAAAATTATTTTCAAGAAAACCTACATGGATCTTACTTATTTTAATTTAGGATTTGAATATTATGATTCCTAAAATTATATTGATGCATGGGTAGTTTTTATTTAATGATTTCAATGTGATTTAGACTATTATATGAGGATTTACTTTGGGTTTATGAAGTTATTAGTATGCATATTCCCCTTTTTAATTATTTACGCATGAGAGATTATACTATGGATTTAAACATGGAATTAATTATGTTTTTTCACTTTAACTTCATATTATCAATGTTGATTTTTAAATGGTGTCTTAATTACCCATGTCATTTCCTCATTGTTCATATCATATGTATTCATATATACAGATTATTTTGAAAAACAAAATTAAGTTATGGGTAAGCCCAATTTCGTTTTATGGTATGATTTTGATAAAAGGTTGGTTATGACAATATTTTGATCTCACATATGTCTTTGATTTTGGCCCTTTAAGCATTTTGGGTGATAGCACCATTTTGTATATGAATGGGCTATTCCTTTGTAGTATTATGACTATGAAATAATGATTTTGGCATTTGAGCCTAGGTATGAATATTATAAATGATGTTTGCCTTTTAAGCCTAATTGTGCATTGAAATGATTTGGAAAATGACTATTGCCTCTTTGAAAGTATGTGCATGCATATTATAAGTATTCTTGTGGGATGATGACTTAGCTTGTTGTGTTGGGGCTCTTGGGTTAGTTTGGGCTACTTGCATAGCATGTTTCTAATGAGTGTAGAATCTGTGAGGTTGTAATATGATGGGTAAGGATGGTGAATTACATCTTGGAGCACCCCCTTGATAAACATCACCACCTTTACCCTTGCTGCATTCACAAGGACAATCATTTACCTTATGACCCATCTCCCGACAACTATAACAATCATTTGTACCCTTCAAGCATAGGCCATCATGGCATTTTCCACATCTTGCGCACCTAGCATAAGGCACTAGACCACCCTTACATTTAAGACTTTGGAACTTTCCTTCGAAACGAGCCGTCTTGGCCTCCTTACCATTTCTTTTCCGCATCTTTTCCTTCTCCAATTTTTTGGCATACGTCATGAGGCGGGCCAAGTCCATGTCATTTATCAACATAGTGGCATGACATTCTTCGTTCACTAATTTGGATAAATCCATCACAAACAAATTCATCCTAGACCTTGGATCAACTACCAATTGGGGAGCATATTTAGAGAGATGATTGAATTTGAGGGCATACTCCCTCACAATCATTGACCCTTGCTTCAAATTCATGAATTCCATCATTTTAGCCTCTCATAACTCAAAAGGGAAGAATTGGTTGAGAAAAGCCACCTTATATTCCTCCCAAAGGATCACATCCTTGTTCCCCTTCTCCTTCTTCCATTAAGTATACTATATTTGGGCCACCGCCTTGAGTTGGCAATCCTACAACTCTGCCTTCTCTTTCGACCTCACACCCATAATAGATACACTTTGTACACCTCATCATCAAATTCTTGAGGGTCCTCATCCATGTTAGACCCATTGAACTGCGGTGGGTTCATCCTCATGAAATCCCTTAACCTAGTTGCAGGGTGGGAGGATGAGGGGCTTGGGCCTTTTGTTTGATTTGGTTGGTCACCACTTGGGCTAGCACGGAAAGAGCATCCAAAACTCTTCATTAGCCGATTGTTCCTTGGGTGTGTGGGTTCATCTTCCTCTTGTCTTAGGCATGATCTAGCATAAAAAGAACAATTGTTAGGGGGAAAAACCTTACCTTGACTCCTATAGCACGACATTGAGTAAGAAGAAGGGAAACATTTACTAGAATGTCTCATAACCTCTTGCTCATAGTCATGGTGCACTTAACAACCTTGAACATGACTCTAATTGACGCGGTGTGTTAGATACCGAGGACTACTAACAACTTAGTACTCTAATAGCTAGTTTGTCACGACCCACGCCTAGGGCCTGGATGTGACACGACGAATAGAGAACCCAAGGGAATCCCAAATAAGCCTCTTAGCATATCATTACACATCCTTGGTCGCGGAAGCATTTGAAAAACAACAAGGGATAGTAAATAGGGATAGATGGGTCTAAGGGACAACTTTAATACCATAGAAACATTATAAGCCAATAAAGTATAGCATTAATACATCATAAGGTTCCAATAACACCTTATTATATAGATAGGAGAGGCAGCCACGACAATCTCTAGGCTCATCCTCATAATAATAAGTTCCAACATAGAGAAAGTCAATACCTAGCATGAAAATGAAAAGACATATCTCCTCAGAGTTGAGGACTCGCCAATTTACTTTGAGAGAAATAGTACTAGCCACGTGGAGTAGGAGGATGATCAAGTGGAGCTCCAGTTCCTACATTATAACATCATGAAGGCATAGAGTATGCGTTAATACATTTGAATGTACTAAGTATGTAGGATTTAGTGAAACAAAAGATAGGCAATATAGGCAAAATGCAACATCATAAGCAATGGATAACGTAGTAGTAAGATGACATGCATGAATGATGCTTGAAGTAAAACATGATTATTTAGAGTATATTACATATGTAAGAAGAGACTAACATGACAATGGATTGTCACACGCTACCATTCATGGTGATTGCGGTATCAATCCCTCAATCGGTTGATCGACATCACACCCTCCATCATAGAGTCAAGGTATCAACCCCTTAATAGGTAGATGGGCATCACACCCTCTATTATAGTGGTCAAGGTATCAACCTCTTTACATAGTTATTGGACATCACACCCTCCATCACATTGGTAAAGGTATTGATCCCTAAACATGGTTAATGGACATCACACCCTCCATCATAATGGTCAAGGTATCAACCCCTCAACATGGTTGATGGACATCACACCCTCCATCATAGTGGTTGAGGTAAAGTACCCCCTCAACAAAGGGTGGTCATCTTGCAACACTATTGATACTTTTCAAGAAATCAACACATCTATATACTTTGATTTCATCATCTTAAAGTCACTTATCTCATATTACATGCATTAGGCCTTCAACAACTCAAGAAAACTTAATTGGATATTTTGTCAAACACTTGGCAGGTGTGTAATACAAGTATAAAACCATGCAATTCAAGGGTGAACTCATGTAAGAAAAATCAATGTAAAACCACTCACTAATACTTGGTATTACCTAAAGAAATTTACATTAAAACCCCTCATCAAATCTCAAAGTAGATCATAGATCCATATCTCAAAACATGCTTAAACAATCACACTTTAATGAACCATCAATATAGTGCATAGTCAAATTCATAATAAGTAAGACCCATATGTAATTCAACTTACAAATATGAAATTCCTATAAAGAAAAGGCTTGGGAACCATGGGTAAAAGGACTCAATGGTTGACACCTATATACCTTAGGCTTTGTGTTTCTCGAAATTAGGTTGTGAAGGACTTGTTGCTTGGAAGTGAGTCATGGAATCCAAAACTTGTTCTTGAGTTTCCTTTGGAATAGGGTTTAGGTGTTTTGGGGAGTTTAGGATAGCATTAGAAGTCCAAAAAGATCATTAGAATAAATAAAATTTATGAAAACACAATTAGTGAAATGGAGGAAAAATTGGCAAAGTGTTGCCCCGATGAAGGCTTCACTGGTCGTGTGGGACACCACTGGTCATGTGGAGTGCCCGTGATATGGGACTTAGAAAAGAAAAAATGGAATCGGAACACTTGGGAAAAAGTTATAATCAACATCACTTTGACGGGCCACTTCACGGGTTGTGTATTGTTACGCGGTCCATGCAGTAGTCCGTTGAACCACATTTAGAGAAAGAATGTTGCCAGGTTACCCCACACCCAATTTGACAAGTCGCCTGACCTCCATGGCCCATCAAGGTGCTCATGGCACCACACTTGGCTAAAATTCCTCCCACTCCCACTCTTCCTCACTTGCACACACTCCATGACAAGCCACATCGCCTGTACCACTGGCTGTACCCCATACTTTCAACCAAAGCTGGTCTTTTCTAGCTCACGGGAGCCCAAACTCCCCATCCAACACCTCACTACCCGTCTAGGTGCTCGTTTGACATCATTGCACTGGAGGTTTAACAAAAATGGTCATAACTCCTTCATTCGACCTCGAAATGAGGTGAAACCAAGTGCGTTCGAAAGGTAACTCTAAGCGCTTTCATCTGATATATCATGGGCCATCTTCCAAGTGTGCTAAAAGTTATGCTCATTTAAAGTTGATCCTTGGATGAACCGACACCCAAAACTCAACTCGTAGGGAAGTCTTGAACTTGTCTAAGTACTATAAGTCTCCCACGACCTCAACACACTACCAAAATGGCCAAATGAGACTTGAAACATGGGTACATAAGAGCATGGAGTTACGGGGTGTCACAGATACCCTACTTAAAGCATCAGACACAACATTAGCTTTATCAAGATGATAATGCACGCTTATATCATAATCCTTAAGATGCTCTAACCACCTTTGTTGCCTCAAGTTGAGATCTTTTTGAGTGAACACATATTATAGACTCTTATGATCTGTAAACACATCAACATGCACCCTATACCAATAATGTCACCAAATTTTCAGAAAAAGTTACCACGGCGGCCAATTCAAGATCATGAGTAGGATAATTCTTTTCATGCCCCTTGAGTTGTCTAGAAGCATAGGCTATTACCTTACTCCTTTTCATCAAAGCATAACCTAATTCAATTCATGAGCCATCACAATATCATACCCCAAAGTCCCATTAGGGCGGACTTGCACCCACTGCCGATAAGGCTCAGGAGACCCAACCTATATCTATGCTCTTTCTATACATACTATAAGAGATTTCTACCTTTGACATGCCTTTATGTAGATAAACAGTGATAACAAGCCAAAAGGAAATGCATATGACTAGGCTGTTGGGGCCACGGTGTCTAAAGTACGAGAGATTACCACATTTTAATGGCTAGGTTCTTCCTTAACCCCTTGGGTTACCACCCGTGATAGGATCATCCCTGGCTAGGTGATTCTTCCACCTTTCGGGCTACCACCCATCAATAAACAATATACTTTACCTTTCAATTACCTTTAAGATGGTTCTTTCGATGGTCACAATTTTGGAGCTGTACAACTGTATATATAGCATGTGACATGTAGATAATCATACAAGACAAAATCACAAAGAAAAGAGTACATTACACAAATGATAAAATGCATATGAAATTGAACAACTCATAAACTTTATTTCATAGCAAGAACCTATGAAACTTGATATACAAGCATGTATGCACATTTGAAAGTGACTATATATGGAAGCATGTGAACATATCAAAGAATGCATACACGGTTAATAGTTGTGTCGGAGTTGGCAAGTGCCTTTATGTACCAAGGAGAGATCTATGTTTCATGCCAAGTGATACGAAATCAAGTATCCTTACATACCTCGTTGTATGACCTTGTTACCACCTTGAGATAACCATCCCTTCCTCCAAATACTTATCTACAACATTGTAGGTGATAAAACTAGCATTAATAGCCAATAGATACACCTTGACAGCCCAATCACATAAGATAACAATACACGGGTAGCAAGATGGTGTTTATAAACCCGAGCATAACCTTTCAACCTTTCCTCCCCATAATCGCATTTTCCTAATACATATTCTCATGTACACATCACGTATAGGCTGTTTCAGTGCTAGAAGAACCTTACAATAGCCCACAAAGCACAATGCATAACAATTCTACACAACCTAAAAATGGACAACATAACGTTATCTTCCTTCGCTACATTTTGACATTGACAACTCCAAACGTATTCTAAGTCTAACCAAACTGTTCCAGCAAAATTTACACATATAAATAGACCTAAAATAGTCTTACAACACACTCAAGAATTCATGAAGGATGTGAGCTAATAGCCTTACAACCAACAGCCCACAAGTTCCAATCAATATTACACTTAAGATAGCACAATAAAACGCGCTTGTTAATGAAACCAAAATCAGGGCAGCAACTTTAGGATAATATCTATAACTCAAACCATGTTAAGATCATAAACTTCTCTTCATAATACAACCCACAAACCATAGAAAGATCACTAAAACAAAAGACAAGTATGCAACAACTTTCTCAACACATGTCATCTCAAATTTCTAGCACAACATACTAGCATATACTTCTTTTTTTTCATAAGGAAACCATACTAAACACATGTGTAAACTTACTTACCACTAACTTCAAGGTATGGTTCTTCTCCAATAACCCTAGGGGAGTTTTTTGGCTGCTTTACAAGGTTGAGAAAAGTTGATAGAAGACTTTGGAGACAATCGGATTTTTTGTGAGTTCAAGTTGAGAAATGAATTGTGAGAGCTGCTTTTGAGCCCTTTATAAATGGGACTTTGGCCGATCTTCCCTTGAACTTTTTACCACCTTATATCACACATTATCAAGTTGGTTATCCAGCAGCTTGACCCTCACACTTATGCCTAAATGGGTCTCCAAGTTGATGGGTTTGGGCTGCCCATTTTCCAATTTTCTCTTCACATAGTTTTGGGTCCAATTAGCCAAGTGGGTTGTTGTGTATTTGGGTTCTTTTTAGTATTCTCCTTGGGCTGATCATATAGACAATTTATCATGCTAAAACATAGGATAAAGTTACACTCTTTACATGGACATTATTCACAATCGAACTGGGAAAAGTTCTACGTCGAGCCTCATCTCCATTTAGTAGCAAATTTAAGCTAAGCAAGTAGGTAACACACCTGCTAGCTTATTAAGTCTACAAGCACCTCAATTCTCTCACTTCATTTAAGGCCGTAAAATCCTCAATTCAACACAAAACATGTATACACTCGACCCTCTTAAGCGTTAGATGCACATATAGCCCAATAACACGAGATTCAAGCACTTCTAAAAATTACCGCTAATTTGACCAAACCCTATCATGATTCATTTGAATTTTACTAGTATTGTAAAGTGTGGAGTGTTACATCCTCCCCCTTTTAGGAACATTCATCCTCGAATGTTAGCACAATTGGGTAGTTTAACCAAGTTGAAACCTTTACTTACACAAATATTTGGCAACACATTAAGTATTCAGTCACACGTACCTATTAGTGTCCCAATTCTGTATGTTGGACTTCCTATTTAGCTTCAAATAAGTGAGTATATTTTGATTTCATCGTGTCCTTGGCCTCCCATGTTATTTCTTCTGCTTGTTGGTTCCTCCAAAGTACTTTTACTGAAGCTATTTATTTATTCCTTAGCTTTTTAACTTGACGATCTAGAATAGCAATAGGTACCTCTTCATTGGTGAGATCTTCTGTAACCTGTATATCCACAATAAGAGTGATCTGGTATGGGTAACCTATGCATTTTTGAAGCATTGAGACATGAAAAACTGGATGAACCATTGAAAGCTCTTGGGGTAGCTCT